>DWTF01000112.1:0-15931 GCA_018250225.1 Udranomia kikkawai
GTGGTGGCAGTGACTATTTGTCACCAGGCGGATTGCATGCTCGTTTTCTACCTCAATGCAAAAAATGCGTTAATTGTTTAACTATGTAACACATTCATGTAATGTGGCATAGAGCCACATATGTACACATAAATGTTATCGATGTAATTACTAATTGTTTTATTTTGTTTACAGGTAAGCCCAAGCAATATATTAGCAGTCAAAAGTTAATGTAAGTTATCAATTAACATTGATTGTCCCTTAGAACATGAAAGAGAAAATAAAGTTAACCCACTATTGCTCTTAATACGTTTTAACCTTTATAAGAATTATATCATAATATTAGAAACAGTAAATACCACGTTACACGCTTATAAACTTAAGTGAACGATCGAAATTCACCAATTGTTCATGTAAAAAAACTCTTTGACTCGGAATTGTAAACGACACTAGAATCCAGCCGCCGTAGAGTTTTCTCAGTGCATCATAAAACGAATGTCGTCGAGAGAGATCAATAAGCGTTAAGTACTGACAGTTTTATTTTCCCCACGTCGACGAATACGTGCATTATTACTACCACAAGGAATCGGAAACCCCTAAAATAATCTATCAACAGAGACTTTCTTACGAGTTTTATGGTTTTTTTTTTTATCTCATCGTAGGTACTCTACCATCTGAAAGTATTTATCTTTATGATTTTGAGTGAGACCGTAAAATTCAAATGTGTACAAAAACCACTCGAACCGGATAGCAGGATTTGTATATGTAGAATTCTCATAAAATGCAATAATAAAAAAACAAGCTATTTTTCAAAAAATCAGTTAAACCAAAACGAAATGAATCATTTAAAAAAACTTGTATCTCACAAGAAATGTATTTAGTTTAGATAACTCTTAGTCGGATGACGTTGCATATTTACTCATAAATTTAAACACAAACATTGCAAGTAAATAACAGTACTTATATAAAAAAAAATTTTTTCTTGTCTTATTTTTTTTTCTTTTTCGTCTCTGGCGCTCGCATCGTAGAAACGTTTAAAAACGTTCGAAATCATATCAATTTGATGATACAAAACAAAATCGTTCTCTAACTGATCTCGAACCGTTACGTCGATGTGGGTCAGATGTTTGCGAAAAAAGTTAGCAGACAATGACGTCGCATCTTTCGACCGTGTCTGCTCTGAGCGCTCAGTTCAATCCAATGATAGGAGGCTATGGTAACATATACACAGATTTAATTTAGAATTATTCCATTAGAGTTCATATCAGCCTCGAAGTGATTTTGTATTCTGCTCGGCTGCATGTTAGGCTTAATTTAAGGAAAATGCTAAATGCGCTCTACCCTTTTTCATGATAAATAAATTGTATCCATTAAGTATCTGAGTAAGATCATTGATATTATGTCCGTACCAAGCGTGAATATGTTGAAGGGCAAGATCACATAATATTTTAATACTCTATTGTATTAAGTCTCTAGGTGCCTTTTTCATATATTTAAAATTTTGATCCATGTTATCGTATACCTTATTCACGTCTTGTATATTATATCCCAAAAGTAGTTTCTGCGCATGATCTTCTCGCAAGTACTTGATTGGATCATTTGATCGATGTCTGTGCATTCCACATTTTATGGCTCATAATAATTTATTTTTGTTCCGTGACCCGTCTCAAACGCCGAAATAACTATACGGTAATCGATTCAGTGCGCATGTTACGTGTTTCAGGGACCCCCATAAAGCAGTGTTTCCGCACTGCGCCTATTATAACTGTTTTACGACTGCCAACTAGGTATCCTCGGCGCATGCACGTTATTTTCCACTGAGGGTTTTCAAGTACACCCAATGTTCGATACTAAACGTGTAACGGTATAATCGTTCTCATTTTATGGGGGTTATATTCGGGGTAATTGCGCCCCTCCGCGCCTCTCCCTCCATAGGTAACGCTCGCTAATACCTCTGCCTCGACACGTTACGATACATTCTTTCGCGAGCCTAAAAACACTAAACGCCGGTTAGAGTAACGAGGGGAAATAAAGGAAACAGTAACGGGCGGCGTCGAGGTTTTGTTTTGTTTTGTTTATATCGTCAAGAATACGCTCAATAGCTTGGAGCACTCGTGAATTTGTTCGTTAATTAGCTTATAGAGTGCACTCTGTTTTGGCACGATCGGTAACGCTGTACCCTTTGGGGGCGCGTGGGGACCGCGGTATTTATCGCGAGCGGATCGAGTCGCAATGACTCTTGCAAGGGCCGACGCTAGAAATCGCTCGGCGGTCGGGCAATACATCAAAGTGATTGTGAAACGCTGGGCCCGGCTGCGGTCGGTTACGTTCGCGGTCGTCTAGACGCCTACTGTTTTGATTTGAATAACCTCATTCTACATTTCAAATTTGACACGCGCAGCTCGATGTTGAAGTGACACGAGGCGGTTCTTCTTATGATATTGATAGTGTAAAAGATAATTAATTGCCTTATAGCTAGTAGCTTGCATAGTGACGCCCCGACTAAATATATTAATTGCTGAAATAAGAGTTCCGCATAACATCAATACAACTTTACATGCTACTGCCGTATTTAATAGCTACTGACTTTATTACCGTTTAACCGTGCGAGAAAATCACATCCGCACGTGTTCAAAAAAAGTTATTAAAAATACGAACTTCAATGGCAGTCAAGTAGCTAATCGTCGATAAAGGAAACGGCACCCTAAAAATACATTTTCGGCGAAGAGGATATTAAATCGAAACGTCGAAGAAAGTTGGGCAGCTATTTTAGGAATGCGTATTCGGAAAACCGTGTACGAGTCCGAAACATACGGTAGGGATTACGCACGTCGCATTAGCATATAATGGTGTTATTTGCATTCGGCCACGGCGGCTTATTTTACGCCCGTATATTTTTCAGAAATACTCCACGATTACACTGTAGCGTCGTAATTTATGCAAAATACCGCACACGATTGGACTCGGCTGTCCGTTTTAAACGTCTCTACATAGTGTGTTTGCAGTGTTTGATGTACTTACTCACGGTGCATCCTTGGCGCATCCCACTTGTCGGATTACGTTGCGTCTACGGACTAGGCTGTTGTATGTGTAGCTTGAACATAAGCCACAAGTTATGAAGCAGATTTGCCCAGAAAAGTGAACACTGAAGTTATTAAGAGGTAAGTCCACTCGGTCAATATACTTTTTATGAAACACGTAGCACGAATACATAACAAGCATTTAATGTTAGGTAGCCCACCTAATTTGATGTATGTTGGCGGTACCCATATATTCAACTCAAAACAAGACACGTTAGCACTCCATAAGATCTGATTTTCAGTATGCCTCTGCAAGTCGGAACTCCTTTTTTTTTCTAGCGAGGGACAACCTTTCAAAGGTACGCGGTACCGTGGGAGCGATACCGTGTTATGTGGAATTTCCACCCACCAAAAACCCTTCGGCTCTGACCTTCTGCACTTTGTGGTACCCAGGATTTCCGATGGAACTTCAACTGGGCACCCGCCAGTAAGAATCGTTTTTTAGTAACTCGAGCCATAGCTCATACATACATTGATAGACCAAGCGAAAAAGCATCTATGCAATCAATTAACCGTTATATATCTATGTACTCGGTGCCATCTGGAATAATCGAGGAGACCTCTCCGAGCGCAGTGCACTCGACGTGTCTCGGCAAAGAATTTCAATAAGTTGTTTTCATTTGCAAATTGCGCACCACTACGACACCTAATGGAATAGGAATCTAGGGCCGCTTATGCGATTATAAGGAGGTCGCCTCCTGTGCTACTTTCATTGCGATTTTAGATTTTTAAATTGTTTTTTTTTTTTTACTACAAGTAGGCAAACGTTTGGCCGCAATCTAGCCTGATGGGAAGCTAAGATGCGGACCAAAGTAAAGCACGTCTGCCTGGATGAAGCCTACTCACCCTTGCCTTGAAGACTTAAGAAGGCTGGTTTAAAGAAGAAGGTGGTACTTTAACAGAGATCTAATGGATATTAAGACTCAATTCTTATTTATGCAGTGTGTTGACGGTTTTCTATATTGACGATATTTACATATACTCGAAAGTAACCCTAAAAATAATTGATATGTGAATTATTTTGGGATGTAATAAAGCGTTCATCACATACGCTACTATAACTGTTACTACTATATTAGCAACACAATTCAGACACCGTAAAAGCGTACAAAGCGAACAAAGAGACAAACATCAACATTTATAATATCATTATTGGATATCGGATGCTATTTTCTATTACCGCTAGTCGGTCGGCTCCATTAATTTCCAAGTGGCTGAGAACTCCGACATCAGGTGCCGATGAAGAAGGATCTCCGCTCCGAGGCGGCGGGGGCCGTTGAAAAATGCGAGAGTCACATTATTAGCATCTCGAGGATAAATTGGTATGCCGCGAGCTCGCTTCCCCGACCGCCATTATTCATTTATTCATCGGCCTCACGTACCGAGGACCTCCGCAAATTTACTATAATATAGCGTCCGTACCTACCTACCCTACCTACCTACCTACCGTCGCGATAAACACTCCCACGGCTTTACACCTAATTTCGTGATAATCGAGCGTGTTATTATCGTAGGATTTATGGTGTACGAGTAAGTGTGCCTGCGCGGTTTTGCTTTTTATAAGGACTTATAAGTGTAGATTCTTGTTCTGTTAACTGCACTTTTGTTGAACATTGAAATGCACGGTTGTTGAAACGGACACTTATATAGATTTGCAGTTATTTAGGAACACTTGTAAATTTTTCACATTTGTATTTAAGACGAGGCCCAGTCAGCAATTTAAATAGTGAATATAAGCTATGCATGATCGTAGATCGAATTAAGTAAGGATTAACTGCTAACAAATAACGCAATGCCCTGTAAAGTTAATAGATAGGTAATTTATCATCATAAATAGCATCTTAAACAGACACATTATCCGCTGATCGCGTTATATAAAATACTGTTTATCAATTCATCTGAAATATCTTCCGCCTTCATCCAAAGGATCCTATACTCGTGTTCCTATACTTATACGCAACCGCAAAAATGTAATGCGACGTTGAGTCAATAACTCGGAACACAAAACAAGCCGGGGGCACGGTCGCGGGCGTTATGCTAATGTGTAACGGTGTATGCATGGCAAGGAATGGGGAAGTCTGTTTTCCAATAAACCGAGCAATAAACGCTCGATGCCGTCCCCAACATTCCTGATGCTTATTGAAAGGGCCGCTTTGACCGTGCGCCCGTTGCTGCGTGCCCCGCCGACATCGTCCGATGTTTTGAATACATTCGCCCGATGTGTCATGTGACAACGGATGGATTGCACCTCGTTGGGTCAGTGCAGTACAAAACAAATGAAGGACCAGTTTGTTGGAATGGTGAAGTCTTGAAGTACGTAAGGGCCAGAGATAACTGGTTGGCGAAAGCGGCGGGCAGTTCTTTGTGGCGTCTCTTCAGTCTAAGACTATGACTCATTCTACGTTGTAGTTAGTCAACTGATCATAAATTGAACACTCGACACTGTTCCCAATATTCCTGATGCTTAATGAAAGGGTCGCTTTGACCGTGCGCCCGTGGATGCGTGTCCTGCCGACATCGCCGATGTTTTAAATACATTCGCCCAATGTGTCACACGGGATAGATGGAAACGAATGGATTGCACCTCGTTTGGGCCCGTGACGTCGATTTGGGAGTGAGTAGGAGTGTATCGGTAAAATATTGTTACGTGCTTCGGAAGGCACGTTGAGCGGTCGCTCCCACTTGTTATCGATGGATGTCAGGCGTTAAATCTTGCCGGACCCTATTTAGGGGTTAAAAAACATCGACAGATTGTCTGCCTAGTAACCAATGCTTCTGCCAGCTTCAATTGGAGCAGCGTACCAGAGTATGCTTTCTTTGAGGCGCCTCTTCAAACCTAGAATCTGAGATTCATTCTACGTCATTGTACTACCACAATTAGTCTGCTAGTTAATAAAACGATCACTCAACACTGCAACATTTCTGATGTTTATTGCAAAGGGCCGACGTGTACCTTGTCAATGTATCGTATACATTCGGCCAATGTCACACGACACGCCAGTTCACCGGGTGAGTTGTCGCGTTTGTGTACGTCGATTGATTTGAGGCCGGCTAAACTTTTAACTTTTATAGGACACATGATATACATAGAGCCGTGTGACCGTTGAGTATGATGTGATGGTCGTATCATGTTTTTATTTGTTGGTAGTTTCGTTCCGCTTAAAATAATAAACATATTACAAACACTTAACTATGTTTATAATTAAACTACGTTTGAATGAAAAGTATGCTTGATGCTTGCTGTATACTCAGGTGCAGTGTCATGAATGTAAATTATGTTAAGGACGTATAGTGTAATGTACAAGATTGTACTATTTTGGGTCACAAAGTTCTATTAATTCTAAGTTCTATTAATATTAAAATAGGGATTACATTTGTGTTATATGCCGATTTTTCTTGTGTGATAAAAATCGTATCGTAAGTTATTTTCAAGTTCAAGCTAACAACATTCTAACAGATTCACGACGGCCGCAGTTACGCGAAGTGATAGAGGGATGAATAGTTATTGTTTCGCGGATGGAGAGCCGTAGAACCGCCTGGGAGGCCATTTATTTTTCATAACAAAGATACGGCGATCTCTTAGGGCGCTCGTAAACATGTCGTCAATAAAGTCCCGAGGAGACAACGCCGCAGGCCCGGACCCGACAATGTTTTCCGGGTTTATAAAATTATGTCATGGACTTCCAATGGCTCGACAGAATCCTTTTATTGAAACACGCGCTAAAACCAAATACAATCGATTGTTAAAAGTAAAAACAAGTAGAATAAAGAAGACATAATTTCCTTTTTCGACTCCAATATAGCATGCGTAACCAAGGTAGGTACGTGCGCTAACGTTCTCACTGTAAGGCTCTAGACCAGTGATGGGCAAACTTTTTTAATGGACAGAGTTTAAGAAGTTCTAGAGGAGGGCCAGAATTCAGTGGCGGCCTAACCCGGTCTTAGCCGTCTGGCCATATACTATCCATGGCCGCACTTGGCCCGCGGGTCGTACTTTGCTCATCACTGATCTAGACAAATCATGAACACTCTTAAAGGCACATGGTTAAGGCAGTAATGTTAACACATTGGAGAAATTAAACCAATATGGTCAGTCATCAATTTCCATTCTGATACTATTCCGTAGTGTAGCACGGTTTAAACGAGCGGTCCGATACGAACCGAGTTAAAAAATAAAAGCATTCCTACACTGACGTCCAATCTGTCGTACATCGTAGAGAACATCGTTAACATAATTCAACCGTTTAAATTGCGAGAACAATAGAATAGCGATGTGTTCCAATCGGTAGCGGTAGTACGGAGAACAATAAACCCCTGATTGGCGAGATTGAGCAGATTAACGAGAAAAAGGAGAGTTCGCAGCGTAAAAACTCGGATAGCCCACGGACGTTTATTACGTGCTGCCGTTGTAGTATGGGATGGGTGGGTAGGTAGGTACCGGAACTGCAATTATGGCGCCTAGTTACACTTACACACTGGCGACGTTTTTAAGTTATTAATCGGGCTGGGTGCGCTTTTGTGGTTATTAAATACTTTTTTTTCTTAACATGTGTGTAACTCTGTGTGGAGACTATGATGATACGACATGTGTGCCTTGTTACAGGAGTGTCTGTCTTCAGACATGTTTCTTGCTTGTGTAAAAGTGACCTGTAACAGACGGAGTAAGTTCGTAAAAATAAGAAGTAAGAATGAGTATGTAGTAGTGTCATTGAACATTTAAGCAGGAATAATAAAATAAACTCTGAAAGAGAATCTCAATCCTGTTGGATGGGCTACAAGTGTCCATGGGTGACAGTGACAACTTAACATCATGTGGACTGTATTTCCGTTTACTACCTCAACGTTAGAAAAAAGAGCGATAAATAATCGATGAAGAGTGACAATTGTAAAAAAGTGTCAATCGGTAAAGTATCGTTAAGGAGACTACGTACGTTAGTTAGTATGATCCTGAGAACATGTCAGCATCGATGTAAAGAGTTGACGTTTCAACGTAACCGATTACATTGCAATAGGATAATTCAAGATTTCCTGATCGCTGTCATCACAATGGAGTCGTCTCGGTTCCGCCCCGTATAATAGCCAAATGATTTCCTCCCGGTCGATTGTAGGTGTAGATGTTCACATCCTCATGCGACGCAGTGCTGGCCGGTGCAATGCACGGCGGATAACGCGTCATATGAACATCCGAACGGATTCGACGGTGGTTCAAGATCATTTTTTAACCGACTTCAAAAAAAGGAGGAGGTTATCAATTCAACACGTATTTTTTTTAATGCTTGTGACTCCATAACTTCGTCGTTTATGATCCGATTTGAATTTTTTGTTTCAGTCAACCAGACAAACATACAATACAAATACTCTTTGTTTGCACACCAGGTTAACGATACATACCAAATTTTAATGTGGAAGATGGTGTACAAAATGATGGTGGCCTTATCGCTTAGGCAGCAATCTCTTCCAGGCAACCTTTGTGTAGAGGATAGAATATAATAGAAAGTGGGGTGGGGTAACATATGTCAGTGTAAAGCTTGGTGGGTGTTAATTTGGAGGATTTTGATTTAACAGCTGTAAATGACGCATGTAAGAAAGAGAAGAATGATTGATGACGTATTCATGGTATAAAGTTGTCATCTAGGTTGCCAACATTCTGGAAATGGATAACATTTGGCATTCAGATTATATCGATGAACATTGGTTGATATGTCTAGACATTGAATTATAATTGTTACATGGAACGTAGTATGTATTGAAAAACAACAGTCAGTAAAAAAGTATTTCGTGAAATTATTTGTGCCTAATAACGGAAAATATTTGTAAGCAAGCCAGCTCCCATTATTGACAATTGCCGCCGTGCGTGTAAATCACATAACTAAATCAAATAATAATAATCGAGGTTGAAGCTTTGCGTATTCAACATAAGTATTCAATACACGAGTCGACGCAAATGAACCAACAGGTGTGCTCCTCCTTATAAAACGAAATAGACTTAACCAGCCAGGAACGAATCTGATTAGACACAATCAGAATTGTACGCCTGTTTGTTACTCTTCCTTTTGGGTGTGTTTTATTTAATTCTTTTTTTTACATAACTCACTCACTCAATATGAAGTTTCAAACAATTGAATATGGAACCTTTTTATTATTGTACAATATGCCAAATTTTATACAGTTTCGTTATAATCCATCCAACGCATCACAATGTTTAAACTTCGTTAAAAGATCTATTGTCTCAAAAATGGTAAGTACATCGTATGTTTCTTAAATATATCCTCGTAAAATAAAATTCCGTAGTATCTTGCGAACTGCCTACTACTACTCCGTCGGGAATACAGGATTACACAAGTTACAACTTTGTTTTAAAAGTTTACTCGATGTTCGTTCGTGAGAAATTCTAATAAATTCCCGTAACGAGCTTCCTAACAATGTTTTCACTCTTAATCATATAACACTTGTTGTTGAATTGAGTAATCAACGGATTTATTAAAAAGGACCGGGCTTAAGCGCCCATTCGCGCCATTCGACTCCGATGATCCGTGAATATTTATGCGAGACTGAATACGTCGTTGAATACTCCTTTGTGTGTTTATTTGCACTTGTCCGCTCACTAGCTTTATCGGTGTTACCAACTCTTCGATTACTTTCCCCCTAAAACCCCCTGATTCTCCTAAATAAAAAAAGCCCTAAAATGTATTTTGTCTTACTAGGGAAACGGACGAAGGTGCTTATGATTTGATGCCGAAAAAAAAATAACGAGCATGGAACAAACGTATGTGCTTATAAAAATATTTGTATCAAAGCCCCTGTGCCTAAGAAAGATATAAATATGAAGAGTCAAAAACTGCTAAAAATACCGCTAAATATAAAAAGCCCTTACCCCCAACTTACTCAAAGATCCCCTAAATTTAGGGAGAAAACTCCCAAATTGGCAACACCGAGCTTTATTTATACCGTGTGCGGCGTGCGGTAATGGCACCGAAACGGGATGGAGTCGGTCAGAAATAACTCTGCAACAGTCGCACGACAATTGAGTCGTGCAGCCATTTCAAAAGGAGTAATGTTCCCGTTATTGTTGTATTTATTCGGTTGCATTCACAATGTGCATTTATTCGGAATGGTTTCTGAGTACGGGGTTACGTACTTCCTCGCGAATTTGTATGCGTCGCGAATGTCGGCCGGCTGTTGGCTTGATGATTTTATTAGCATCTCACAATGTTTATTGTCGTCGTTTCGGTACCAATTTGCGGCGATAAAGGATTGAAATAAAATTTTACGACACGTACGCAATGCAAGATTGGCGGCAGTGTTTAAGAGGGATGAGATATGCTCGTATGTATACGTAATGATGCGCTGTCAACTTGGTGATGCGTTTCGTCCATGCTCACAGTAACAGGTTGCAGTTAAGTGTTTGTGAGTTACGACCAATATTTAACTCGTCATTTAAAATGAGTCATGTGCTCGTAAGCTTATGTTATCTATGCAGTAGTTAAGCAGTCATTTAATTTTATATTAATCAATTTAACTGTTACTTAAGTAAACAATTACATCGTTTTAGAACTGTGGTCAGAGAGTAGATCTCTGTAACATACAATCACGTTGCCTATAAGTAATGATCATTGATAAACATATTTTAGGACCATTTTAATACGCCACATCCTATACAGCAACACTTAAAAAAACTATTTATCTAGATTCTAACATCTTTGACTTCTACATCATCGCGAATCACATGAAAATACGGTAGGAAACTTTGCTTTTACATCAGAAAAATCTCTCTATTCCGACACACTCGGGACGCGCGTTAGAATATCCACTCGGGGAGCGTCGAAAGGGTGCTCCGAGGCGGCGGTCGCGTGACATTTATATCGGACGCTAATTGTCGGAGCGAACGGTGCGCCGTCGGCCGGTAACGAACCGCCGCCGCGCCGTCGCGTATCGAGTGCCTTCGCCGGTGTTACCAACTCTTCTGTTACTTTTTCCGCTACATATGACTGCAAAAAATCCCCAGGTTCACCTGAATTTAACAAAAAATAACGCCAGATTCACCTAAACATTTTTTGGACCGAAGTTCCTTATTTTATTTTGGTTAGCAGGAGTTGCCTATGATTTGATGGCGAATAAAAAACGAGCCAGGAACAAATGGAATGTATGTGCTTACAAAAATATTTGTCCTATAGCCTATATTATAATGAACATTCAGGAACCCCTAAAAGTACGCCTAAACATATGAAGACCTAAAAAACGTCCCGTCCCACTCAATAAACTCTTAAATTTAGCGGGAAATCCCCCAAGTTGGCAACACCGACCTTCGGGCTTTTCTCTCTTGCATCTGATTCGCAGCGATGCAACTTTCGCCCAGGCACGATCTCGTGAAGTCGCCGTCGAAGCTTGTAATGCATTTATTTTTATCCCCCGGTCACATTGTTCGCTTTTCAGATAGATAGATAGATAGACGATTGTTTTTCTACGCCATCCGGTCGAGGATTCGCCGCTCGAATTTTAATAGTTTTGTGTGTGTATACATACGCAGCTGTATAGCGAATGTGCATGTCTAGACTGTTGGATATGATGGTATAGAGACATTAGAGGTTCTGTTTGTGATCTGATAGTGGAAACTTGGAAAATGATGATTTATCATAACGAAAATTACTTTATTATCAGTTTCGACGGCGACTTGTTATCTCATTGTTGTAGAAATAATTAAAAAATTTCGGACTGTCTTCGACGCTTCGTATTCATCATGATAAAGATTTCATTTATAGACATTTATTTCTCACCAGAATAACTAATGTTTAACTAACTAATAAACTAATGTTTCTAATAATCGAATTGAAATAAGGCGACAAAGCAACAAGTAGTCGTTAGCAATAACACAAGATCACGAGAAACTTTCACAATTAACATCTAACAACAATCCGCCGCCACCCTGGCTCTAGTTGGCCGGTTATGTAAACCCTACACACACTGTACGTAGGTACCCTGTACACACACAGCTGTTCACATGTGCACGATTTAATAAATCTCATACGTGGCCAGTAACAGTTGGCCAATCGGCCCAGAATGCAGCGGTGTCGTCCGCGCCGACCGCTCGCCACTTGCCAATACTGACTGACGAGCTACATTTATAGACTCGCCTCCTAACAAATATTTAGATTCGAATGGTTAGTCCTCCGAGTGAGTTGTTTTATCCCTGGGATTATTATGTACGGAGGGTTTGGTCTCGTCTTTCGACGCCGTGTATCTTATAGAACATAAAGCATTTTTTACAGTATACGTTAGTGATTCTTGTACATTATGCGATTGAGCTTTTAAAAAGATGGAATGTGAGCTGATGTATAATAAAACGGCATTTTAATTGCATTACATTCGATCACCTTACGTTAGCTTTTAGTCCGATTCCGTGGCTCTACAATTAAGATGAAGTTGTATAACATTTGAATCCTAAATCTGGTTGTCAATGATGAAACTTAAAAATCTTTTACATATATATATTTTTTAACTTTTCGTTTTACAAATATTATAACTAAAATTAAATAACAATATCGATATCCACACTTTAATCTGTACCTATTAACTGCTGAATATTTACTGAGCAGTGACTTAACCATTTCGTAATTAAGTTCTAGGACGTAGATGACGTAAAAGGCCTGAACTATTAAAGCGTTGTAAATGGAATTGCCTCAATTTGTTTAGTAGGTAGTATTTGTTAATAATTATAATCTGTTATTACTTAGTTGATTAACAACAGTTACATTTACATTTACGTGTTCGCACTTTGATCGTAAAATAAAATCTGAAAACTATTTGTCGGCTTTCCACACATCAAAGACACGCGATTTAAAAGACACTTGGATCATAAAATCGCCGCCACCTGGCTCAATAATACTCGTAGATACACAACACGAGAAGTGTCCACACGCAATTCATAGATATTTTTTTTATTCGCACAATTAACATTTGAAACGAACCGGTCATTCCTACTTTACGACGAGAACGCGGGCCCAGACTTACATCCGCGATTTAGGAACAGCGAGCGAGTAGCCAGCGGAGCTTCATCCGTCCATAAATATTAACAAGATGGTAATGACTGTGAATATCTCAATATTGTTTATAAAGGCCACCGCTACGGCTCATGTGTTCCACGCTATACGCCGTGCGCCGAGTTGCCGACACAACAGACTCCGCTACACGGACTATTTTAATACGATGCAAAGTCGTCGATATAAATAGCCGCGTTGCATCGGTGCTACGCTAGTCTAGAGACCATTTTATCTCGGCCCGCTAGTCGCTTAGTCGCTCTCGGACGGTATTGTTAAAAGGTATTTTTAAGGTGGTAGAATCTTTCGGTTTGACTCCGGAAGCAACACCGCCACACCTATTTCGGCCTTATAACAGCGCTGTTCGTGCTGCTGTGTTCTGGTTTGATGGGTGTGGTCAGGGAGATATTAAGTATGTCCGAGGCGAGGCGTTCCAACTTAGTCCTCAGGGGTAGCAAAGCATTTGTAGTTGACTTAAGAAAGAATTTCAATGCTATCTTAGGTTGACTAAAAATGTCCATTGGTAGCAGTGACCACTTACCATCAATTGGACTGCGTGCTCGTTTCCTACCCCAAAATCATAAAATAAAAGATTCCTGAAATTTGACGGGTCTCTTGGTTAACCTCTTAGTTTGTCATTGCTCTGGCTTTGGAATGGTCACTGTCGTGTGGCGTATGACATTTTAAAGCTCTACCGTTTTTCCATTCCTGATCCAGATGTCATTGCTGCCCTTCATAGGCATCTTACCTCACATAATTGTATTCCCAATACTTGATCGATTCGAATCTATTTGTAATTTAGTCTATCATTTCATAAAATAGGAGAGTCGGTAGGTAGAACATACATTTTTTGAAATTATATTTGATCATACCTACATCTATTCAACACCTATTTTATCAATATAAATAAATAATTCACGAAGAAACCGCAAGCAATCCATTAAAAGACTTCATTTAACTTGTCAATAGTTATTTTCTCCGGCGAACGTGATTTAATGTATCTATTCCTTCTTCGGCGCGAACGGTAAAAGATTAAAAGTATTCCCGAGCTCTTATGTGGGATTTGAATTCCTTTTCTAGACGGATATCGGAGTTCACACTCAGTAAAAAGCCCCGCGCGGCGTTTCCTCAGCTACTTTTTGTTCTTACTGGAGAGAGGTATATTTCGCTCCTTCGAGACACAGTCCTTCCTTCGCACACTGTTCGGTGCCGATTCTGTGTGATCCTGTCTACGGTTTACTTAATGGAGCTAGTTTGTTGTTTGTGCCATTGGATTTGTATTTATTTTGTTTCGTGCTATGTGAGATATGAAGGGATTTAGATGCTAAATGTTCAAATTGAACCACATGTAACGTTTCTGTGGGCGGCTTATGCGATTTTCAACGTATCGGCTGAGGAATGTCTAGGTCACTGTTAGGTATTAGATGTTATTATTTCAACACATTGAGTTTTTCTTTCAGAGGTACTGAAATGCCACAAAAAACCTAAAAACTTGTAGGACCTTTGCCTTTAACCATATCACCATAACCAAAACACAAAAGTTATTTCTAATCGGATTGAGACACCGCATCCTTCATATTGCTGACATCGAGAGTGTGGTGTGATAAAAAAATGTGTTTCCGACTTCCAGATCCAACATATGCGGCTGTTTCTCTATCCATATAGATTAAGCGGATGAGGAGGTTCACTAATCTACTTTGACATACATGTTGCTTTTGTATATCTACTTATCGACCTACAAATGTTTAGTAGATACAAAATGTAGTGCACATTGAATATTTTAGATATGAAAAAAATATCTACCCATTGTATATTGTATTCGCATAAAACGTCTGAACGAACTCCGTCATCTTATCTATGTAATCGCGACTGGTTTTTAAAAACTTAGCCGTATCGAGCGCTGCAGTCGACGCTTGTTAGTCGCGAATACTTTGTTGATACTTGTGTCGCCCAAGTTTTCCCTCTTATGCCTCGTTTACAGCGCGGAAGACTGGCGCGCCCGTGCACTCACCCAGCTGTTCCGTTTAGACCGAACACTTCATACGTCGTTCAGACTGCATTATTATTCGCTGTCTCGGTCAAGTAGGATAGTGCTGCGACAGTCTAAACGAGGCACCGGCGATAGTACAGCACGGCGGCGGCGGGAGTACCTATTGCACGAACTCCGCAACCGCACTTTTGTCGAGAACGTAGTGGATATATGTACAAAGCGGATCGCGTCTAGATAGCGATATTTTTTTCCTTGAGGACAACTCGAGTTTCAGCTCGAGGAAAATCATTGTGTGGAGTCGATCTCGACTTAACATTTGCGGGTAATTTCAGATCCTTATTACTCTTTTTTTAATGCTCAGAGATGTAATAAGGAACAATCGGTCGTAGCAGTTGTTGTTGTTTTTTTATGTTTTATGCCATTGAAGGGTCTCATTTGTTGCGAGAAAAATTGAATAGTATGCCTACGGATTCGCAAAAGTTAAGCACCGTTGATTGCGTTGACCGGTAAGCATCTCTTACGCTCGCGGCCGCTATTATCTCGAGTTAATAATGTATTTTTTTCTGCTTTGGCACGAAACGAACCATAATTTAAAACGTGTTTACGTATACAAACTGACGATGGTCCCGGAAGCGTTGAGAGGACGCCGCTGCCCCCGGACTCTACGAGTGGGGTTGGCACCCGTAGCTACTTACTATGAATATATAGTATCATACTACATTTTAGTCGATTGTACTTTATGTATTGTAAAGAAAATATTATAAATTATACATATTTCGGTCACTGATTCTACTTTCGCCTTATTTTTGAACTGTTTTTGTCAGCTGAAGTTATCGTAAACACATGGT
>DWTF01000113.1:0-15907 GCA_018250225.1 Udranomia kikkawai
CAAAGATTTCAATTAGATTCGCCCTGATACTAAATCTGTGGCGTATCATTCAAGATGTGTGGTGGACACAGGCAATAGTGTCATCCCTTTTTATCATACTCAATTGCAAGCTATACTTTTTATCTAAATGAGTGAGCTCATTCATTTCATGGTGGAAACATTTCGGCGTATCTACGATTGAAATCTTTGGATCTGGTCAGAATAGATATCAAAGTGAGCGTCCTCATGCACTCGCATTTAGATAGGAAATCTTGTTTAATAGGTGATAACAGTGTATAGATTTACTTTATCTTTGACTACAAATTGTTATTAACAGTAGATTAGTATGACCCGTTTTGCCCCATTCAAACAGAATAGGTACTCTTAAATGATTTAATATTGCGGACTGGTTGAAGTAATTTTTTTCATTCGTGCTAGTCAGTAGTCATATCTCTTTTGCCGAAACAATACTTGACAATATAGTAACTACGTCAGTGATGATACCCTAAATTATGACATTCATTCATATCCGTACATACATTTGCATATGCTGTATCGACGACTTAACACCAGATTTATGGTATGTAATGCTCGTTAATCAATTACTATATAAATTGGCAAGTGGTTAGCCAATAATGTTCCAATTCGATACGATACGATTGTCCGGAACGATCGATTGGTTTTAAGTGTGAACTGATCGTAACCAGACGTCGATTGTCGGTCGAAAAGAGTTTACAGTGAAAGACAAGAATACGGAAATAGCTTTACACGATGATGTAAATGAATCAAGATTCGTGTTCTTCGTATAATCAAATTGTGTGTCTTGTGTGTTTTAGTTTTTATCATTTTCAGTTTTAGTAAAAGTTATTTGGGGATCGATAGGCAAAGGACTACCGTTGGTAATAAATGCGCTGGGAAATGGTAATTAGATTAGAAATTAGAGGTGAAATTTGTAACGTGCAAGGCATGAACTTTATCTCAATTTATTTCTTAGAGCTAGCGACGCATCTACGTACTATCTTAAATGAGCTGCCATTTTATGACCCTAAAAGTAAACATTCGTAGGAACAATTCGCAAGAAAAAAATCAAGTCTACACCAACGAGATTAAAGCGGATCATTCGATCGGAAAGCGTTTGAGCGCGCAAGAAGGTATCAAAACAAACGCGCGGAGAGCTCAGCACACCAGCCGTATTGTGCCGTAAGTATAGGTAAGTGTTCGGTACACGACGACGCAGCCGCCGCGCCGGACCGCCGTCGGTACCACCGCGCGCGGCAAACGGCAGTCGCCTACTGCTGCGTTGACGCGTCGCACGTTCCATCCGTCGAACGTTCGAATTCAAAAACTCGAATTTCGAATCGGTCGAACACGTGCTCGACTTCGAAAACAGAATAATATAACCGTCGTCTGATAGAATCCACCTCGAATCGTTCTATCTGGGAATGTGTTGTGTTATTGTTGTTGTTGATGTTGTGTTTGGATCGTGAAGTGTGAAGTGAGTTTCGAAATTGGAACCGCTCCGGACCTCGATCGGTCTTCGGACGAAGATCGCTCTTGAGGCCTCCCCGTGGTCGTTGTGTATAGTTATTGTGTGTGGAAAAAAAAATTATAAACTCGCGTTGTGTTTGTGTGTGTGAACGCGTGTATTCACGTGGGTTTGTATTACATTTGTTTTGTTGCGGTCGCGAACGAGTCGGACCGGTTCCGCGTATACGTATATAGATAGGGTTATTTCCATTATTCGCGCTCGGATTAATTCGTATATCGTATAATGAATAAAATGTTACGATCGAAGCGTTTAATTGAACTGCGAGTGGATATCGTGAATATTAAATTCCGATGATGTTGAATTTATTCAGCGTGTTATATTCGATCTTGCGTCACGAATTTCGTTTTCGTTTGCGGCGTACGTATGTGTGTGTGTAAACAATAATGCTATAATGGCGAGAGTTCTGTTTATCGCTCCAGTTTCTTGTACGTAAACAAAACATCTCGAGTCTCTGTTTACATTCTCAGTAATTAATTCTAAATTTACATTTTCATCTATTCATTCATTCATCGACCCGTTACCCGTTCCACTTCATCGGGTTCTCTCTCTGAACGAGAGAGAAAGGATTATTAGGAGGCCATGGTGCCTGCGTGCGATGTAATTAACCTAAAACACCTTTGGAACCTTTGGAATAATTATGTTGAACCTGTGAATTAGTAGAAGTAGTTTTCCTTCGCCGGAAAATTAGAGATGTTTAGTATGGTATGGTATGTGTTGTAATTTACGTTATATTCTAACTGTATTTCACTTTATACTAATAACAACACAATTGAGTGTTAGTTAAAGAGTGTATACTGTAATGGATATATCAGCGAACGCAAGCAAGAAGCCAACTTTGTAGGCGAAACACCCAAGAAATTCTCCAAAGTTTAACGGTACTTTATAATAGGTAAATGTCTATCAAAAATAGTGGTGAGTAAATTACTTCCATTTCTTAAACTACTAGGATGTCAATACTAATGTTTTTGTTATCTCTTTCAAGTAAGCTCTTGGGCTTGAGTTAGGTGTAGATTCACAACAATAGTGCAATAGGGAGTGTGGATCGAATCGACGATCTCACAAACACTAATATACTACTAATATAGGTACACAACCTAAGTATCGGACGTTTGTTCTTTAATTTTAATCATTTTATAATTTTTATACGAAATTACAATTACCACCGATACGAATCCACGAAGTACGATCGAAAGTAAGCGGAGCGTTGGTAATTATTTACAATTTTGAAACTTTTCGACACAATGCGACTTTGCGAAGTATCTTCATCAGGCGAGGGTCGGGATGGAGGCCGGGTTTCTCTCCGAGTTGCCGAAACTTGAACAAATTTTTCATCAGTACGACTTTGGAAGTTTTATTTTCATAAATCGCACAAGTTCCCCCTGTTTCTGTGTTTTTTTCTTTTTTTTCACTGGTTATGTTTTCCGTATTGGATTTGCTGTATTTGTGACGTGTAATGATTTATATTTGTATCTGAGATTAATGCGGGTCTCATTGAATGATTACATTGTTTCATTATCGACTCGTATTGACACTGCCAGACATTGATCAACTTTCAAAATGATCTATCTGACAATGTTTTTCTTAAATAATAATAACATTTTCATAGGAGCAAATCCTCGATTTTTAAAATAAACTACTATACTATACTGTACCAACCTATCAGTTTCAGCGTCATAAATAGCTCATCTTAAATCCAAGCACAGCATTGGTGATAAAAATATGGATAATAATAAATACGATGATAAAATGGATGATAATAACGTTAAAAGATGTCCACAAGAAGCGGCGGCGGTGACAACTTCTTCCATTGTCATGCACGCTCGTTTGCACTTCAATTCCTTGTATAACTCGATAACAAAGTTTCCACCGTAGTAGGTACAATACTGTCATCGCTTCCACCGAGTTGTCGGAGTTTCCACGTAGACAATTCCGTTTTCGCCTTCGAGATAAATTAGGAGTGACGGCTGATTTTAACACGCTTTTCCACTTCGAGTTGTAGACGATTAATTCTATTAAACTCTCGCGGCTCCGCGATACTGGCGAATTTAATTTGTTTAACCCGATAGAAATTATTATGCCTAGTCGCCTCTCTGTCTAGTTGTAGTATATTCTTGGTCTTGTTGTATAGTTTGAATGGATGGCCGTTAAATGTGACCGCGAAGTATACTTTGTGGTGATTTGAATTAACGGAAAGCCGGGATTCGAGCACACTTAAAGTTCCAAGTGAGTACTTAGGGGTAGTAACGTATAGGTTGGCGACCTCGGATAAAACTTCAATCCTGTCCAATATTCATTAACGGTAGCGACAAGTTACCACCAGGAGCAATGCATGCTCGATTACTACTTTAATTTTATTAATAAAAATATTTCTTGATTACCTACCTCATGTTTTCGACGTTAGGAGGCTACAACTTAGGTCTTTCGATCATGGTACCCCAACACAAGCAAAGCGTAAGAGGTCACTGGGTAGAGATCCCACATAATCTGGAATTACTCACAGGGTACCTTAAGATACGTTTCTCATGTAAATAGGAGACCAGTCCCGTGTAGGTCATAGTCAAAATGCGCTATCCGTGCCATCGTTAGCGACGGTTAGTTATCAGTCAGGTTAGTTTGATCTGCATGACATTTGTCACCGCTGCCAAATAACTTGCGGTGGTTTTATTTATAGCGGAAAAACGCACGCAGCATCGCTTTTAGACCGCCCACCGCCCACGTTTACCAGCTGACTGTATAAATATAAGATTATAATATACAGAGATGATACATCCAAATTAATTTTGGAAAAGTATCATTCATATCGTGTTTATTCAGTACGAAGTAATATTTGGTAGATAATAATGTGTGATACTATTGGGATCGCCTATCAAATTTATCATGACGATGTATTATTGAAGGAATAAATATTTGATTACAAATATTATGAATATTATGACTTTAGATAAAATAACGTTTTCCTATTATTCAATACTTGTATAACTTGTAATGTCCGTGCGTGTGTGTGTGTGTATTGTAATAGATGCCATGAAAACGCAATTCACCTGAGACTAGACAGATCTCTAAACTATAGGCATGCATTGTATAAAATTAGGCAAAAATCGAATACAAGATTCCACGTGGCAGACAGTATGGCAATTATCATGCTACACGGGTCGTCGAAATAAATTAAAACTGTTTGTACAACTAGTCGAAGTTGAACGGGAGTGCTCAAACACCGGCGCGGTAAACTTTGTTCTGTGGTCATTAAAAGCCAGTTTGTACAGCGTTCACATCTAAATTAACTTCTCGAAAAGCTTTCAAAAACGAGACCCGCGGATTAGAATTCTAAAACCTCGCATAAATCAAAGAGTAGGTGAAATAAAGTCAATTCTTATTTGAAAACCTCTAAATTTCACCTATTTCTGTCTTATAACAGCGGTGCTCGTGCTGCTGTGTTCTGGTTAGAAGGGTTTGGTCAGGGAGACATAGGTACTTACCGAGGTGTTCCAACTTAGCCCTCAGAGTTAGCAACTCATTTGTGGTTGACCTAAGAAAGAATTTCGATCCTGTTTTAGGTTGACTACATATGTCCATGGGCGCATTACCACCAGGTGGACTGCATCCTCACTTACTACAATATCATAAAAAAAAAATAACTTCTCAAACAGCTTTCAAAAACGAGTCCTACGGATTATACTCCTAAAATCTCGCGTAAATCAAAGACTAGGTAAAATAAAGTCAATACTTAATTGAAAACCTCTGCATTCAACCTTCGCCCCTCCTGATTGGAATTGATAGGGGTCTTAAGCAGTAAGTCGAGCCCTCGGAGCCCACCTGCGTGTGCCTTCCGAGGATCTCTTTCAGATACTTTATTGTCTGCAGAACTTGAAGTGATAAATCGTAGACTTAGATGCTCTAGTTGTGCCGTCTACTTTGTACGTTTGTGAAATTTTGATCGCATTATTTTGTCTCGTGACAGATTTTAAATTGCTCTTATCTTGTCTTTTATAATTATGTACAGTTGGATGTTTTTAATTATAGGTTAATGGTAGTTTAGTCAATTTGTCACAGTCATTTTCTCACTTTCCTAACTGGTTCAAAGTTGCTCCCTATTGTTCCACCAATACTCACTGATAAATTCATTACTTTCTCCATTATTTTCGTTGTTAGTCGTTACTCACAAATACCTCAGTAGGTAGACTGAGGTATTTGTGAGGACGAAACCTTATTTATCCCCCTAAAGTTTTGGCAGCATCGTTCCTTATTCCGGTTGCACATATCGCATTAACGATGGGAATTATTCAAAGACTTTGCTCGCTTCCAGCAAAGTTTCGAGCGTATCTCGTGAGATGTGCCGTTGTGCTGCGCTACTGTTGTGTTCGTAATCTTATTGCACCCCTCTTTGTTATTGTACTGTGAATGCAGACGGTGGTACTCTGGTACCAAAAGTTGCTGATTGTTCTCAAGTGGCTGACAGATTCGCTTTGCCCTCACGTAAATGTTTACGTCTCCTGATATTAGATGTCATGATGAGAATGATACGTGTGTGTCTTTTAAACTCTATTGTATTATAGTGTTTTATTATATTGTGTGCCTTTAGTATTGCTACTTACACCCTCTTTTAGTATATTGTACCACGTTCACTACCCAGAGGTCGTCTGGTAGAGATCGCTACTATAGCGGCTTACGACTAATCTTTTGGACACCACTCTCAGTTATGTTCATTATAACCGTTGTTGCCAAATATTTATTTCGTTGTACTATGAAGTATTTGTATTTAATGATCTTTTTTAAATTTCGCACCATCCGAAAGCTTTTGGCTCCGATTTCTGACGCGCGCTCTGCAATATTAATCGTTCGCCTGAAACCGTTTCCGTGTTGCGTTGTCAGACCTTTAGGTTCTCGTATTATTTCTACTATGTTATACTTATGTATGTATGTCTATGTTCATTGCGTACGTCGATTTGTTTTATATGCTATACTTATTAAATGTCGCTTCTTAGTTACAGTTACAACTCTGCAATAGGCCAAAATTTACTTGTATGTGTAGTATATAATTCGTTTATACAGTATTTTAAAGTATAATTAAGTTATACACATAGCAGAGCAGAAAATAAAAGCGCATATAAAAATCAATATTGAACCTATCATTTTCAAGTTCAATAAGCTGACATAACGGGTGATTGAAAATTTACCTACGGTTAACAAGATTAGCCATCCGTGAAATCCTAAAAATATTTTTTAAAACAAGCCCGAATTATCTCAGCGCTAGTGCGACACTCGTCAAACACAGAAGCGCTACATCTCTACAACATTAGGCTCGAAACTCCTCAAATTCCCCAGTCCTAATGCGCGTCAGTGACGTAACGTTACACAGATTAATTACGGCGCGAACACTCGCGCCCGTTTAATGAAAAGCTAACTCAATTACGTCGGGCAGACGGTGCGGCCCGTAGGCGGCACCGCTTTCCGGCTCTTGGTCGTTTCCTTCTAAAATTGGATGTTTAGTTTCGATTGCCTCCTTGAGTTCCTTGTGGGCTATCGAGCCCGCCTTTTTACGACCCTGTCTTTAGTTTGCGACCTTATGTTTAGTTTAGACGGTTCGACCATCCTTAAGATGTTATGTTTAGTTTAGGCGGTTTTATTTTCAAACTAATTTGTTTTCCTCATTCAGTTCTGTTTTACGAATTAAAGTATCGATTTCGTCTTTGCATTTTTCGATTGCTATTTTATTAAACTAAAAAGCAGATAGCTTATCTCAGTCAACAAGTTCAAACGTATATACACTTTTGAAGTTTCTACATGTTCGGAAGATTGTGTCAATTTTTTTAATATGACCAAAGTAGTAGTAAACTAAGGTTGTAGTAGGCAAAACTAAATCATTAGACAACAGCATAGTGTCTCTCGTTGTGAACGGGGTATTCATGTCCAACAATAAAACAATGACAAATCGATGATAGAAATAACGACTCAGCAGTGAACCCACGAACTGATATGACCGAACAGATATGACATCAAACATTTTGCCAGTAGGTGCCATAGCAAAATAGCGAATCATCATTATTGGGCGCGTTACCATCACTTATGGCGATGTTTCCATACGCGTACACCCGGTGTCGTCGGAACGCATTACGTATTCAACGCGACGCGCTAGATGGGGCGCGCGCTGTGTCGCCTACCGCCCGATGTTTTATGATTCGTGTGATTACCACGGGCAAAGATTTCAATAGTAGTAATACGCCCTCACTATAATGCGACCTCGCAGAAATGTTGCCATCGTGAAATGAGTGAGCTCACTCGTTTAGATGGGATAGTTACTATAGCTTGCAATTTAGTATGATAAAAAGGGATTCAAGGTTCACCAAACATTGGAATAATACAACCATTACTACACGATGTATACTTTTACTTTTAAAAATACTTTGCAAAGAAATAGATTTTAAGTGAGTACGTTTGAAAAGTTTGAGAATTGAATTCACGTGTTGAGAAATATGACGTTTGATCGTATCGTTTCGATCGTAACGGCGCAAACAACGCTACAATTGTTACTACGACATAATACATAGTAAAGTGGACACGTTTACAGTAAACAAAGTGTCGAGTTACAGATTTATCGTCCCGCCATTGTTGGGTCTCGTTTGAAGCTGCGCAATGACGTCGGCCACCTGTGTGGGACGTAGGGTTGACGTGTCGCTCGTTAGTGATTTAGGGTAAATGAGGTAATTGGGTATTCTTTAATGTGTAGGTTTTAATAACCCTGTTTTGCCGAGAACTTGAATTAAGCCAGAGAGGTTATGATAATACCTTATGATCGCTTTCTTCTTTGTACATAATTGAATTCTCCGAAGGCTTATTAATAGGGCGAACAACAATTGAGGTATTTTTTTCGTTTGTAAAAAGAGATACTTCTTAACGTGAACATATCTTTAACTAAAAAAAAAGATCATGTGTCAGTATTGTTTTATAACTTTCGATATGTGAAGATATATTTTTATACATATACTTCTTATACAAAGCAAACAAATGTTAATAATGTACTAGATAGTGAAAACCCTACAATATGCAATTATGCAGAATGACCTCAAAGTCGTGATGGTCGACGCGTCGTTCGTTTGGCGGGAGATGTCCGCCGGGTGTCGGATTGCATCGACCACGAGGTACTAGTACCACACCGATATAAATGTTGCCGTAATGACAATAACTGCCAGTGTTTTTGAAATTTGAAATTCGAATTCGGAAATGACAATAGCTGCCAGTGTTCTCCCAATTCGAATTCTGATTCTAAGCGCTCGTTATAATGACTGGTAGTGTTTTCGAACTATGAAATTTGAAATCGAAACCGAAGTAAATGATTGTTACAATAAATGTTTTTGAATGATGAAATTCGAATCGTAATTGTCTTTTTATGCGTTTCAAATTAATGCTCCCGTATTGATTGGCAGTGCTTTCGAACAATCCTTTATTAATATCTGTATCATTATGAAAGCGAATATGAATTCTATAAAATTTACAGTATACAAACAGGGTACAGACATTTGTATTTTTGAATTAGCTACTGATTTAGAATGTTTTCAAACCTTTGTTTTTACGGTATATAAAACATGGTAGTCTATGCCACGTAATCAAAATGACAAAACAATAAACCGGTACAAAAAAGAATTTACATGTTGTGGAGGTATCTGGACGTAAACATAAAGTATGTTCCCTCCATTCCGTACCGTATTTTTCCGTATGAATGAATATCTAAGCATAAATGTATTTAATCGGACAAACAGTACACAATTTAAATTCAACACGAAAACCCGCCTTCATTCCATTAAAATACAAAACAATGCTGTCAATGTATGTTGTTTTTGTTTTGTTGCTTTGATGTTTTTCATATAAAGAAGTATACCTACGTTTAGGTTTTAGGAATTTGATGCGTATGTTTTATTGCCATTTCCGTTTTAATAACGTCGGTCGCGGTCAGAGTAGCTTGATGACTACTCAGTGATACAAATGTATACAAATTTAGACTTATGATAAAACCAACGTTTAGTGATTACTTAAGTACTTAATTCCTGCTTACTTGATTCTCGAAAATTTCTTCCAAATAAGAATTAACGCATAAGACATTCGGTGGCATTTAAGGTCTGAATAACTTTGATTACCGAGTAACTAACCAGGAAGGCCACTCATAACTACATTCTTAATCATTATCATCCTCAGGCAAGAACCGTGTTCCAAAGCAGCTGCTTCGTAATTACTGGGCATAGATGACGATAGTATCAGTGGTTATGCAGCTAGCTATACCATACACAATTTTAAGTTCAATGCGCCGATAATTTATTCAAAAAGATTGACTGACTCTGCAACGTTTCACGGAGAATGGGGATCTTTTTGAGAGTCCTGATGATGATAGTATCAGTGGTTATGCAGCTAGCTATACCAGTACACAATTTTAAGTTCAATGCGCCGATAATTTATTCAAAAAGATTGTCTGACTCTGCAACGTTTAATGCAGAATCTTTTTGAGAGTCCTTCTAGGTAGTAAAAAGTAGGAGGAAAATATTTTTACGCGCAATAGTAATTACGTTGCGGACGAACGGACCGACGGTAGAGTGAGTGAGTGCTTTAGTGATTTTTCGAAATCTTCACTGAATGTTTAATGTTTCGTAAAATGCGCCGCCATACTTTCGGGCTTTTATTTGCACCGCTGCTAGCTTTTACCCGCGTTTTCGCTCGTGTTTTAGGCCATCCTTAAATATGACCCAACAACCATATAATACTTTTTTTTAGTATAAAGTTTTTTTTAAAGTATTTCTTGTGTGTTGAGTAGTTAAGCATGTAAGCGTAATAAACTCATATACTATTTATAGAAGTTAGGATAATATTTTAAACAAACAAAGACAAGTATAACAACTGTATTTGTTTAAAAAATAAAGGGCCCAGTTGTGCGTTAAAAATTACAAACAAACTCCTGAACCAAGTAAGTACACAAAATAATGTAAGTAACATTTCAGAGAGAACAGAATGTTCAATTTCCGCGCTGGATGAGTTTTGTAGGCTCTAAAAATATATTACCTACTCACGAAATAAGGTCGGATATAGTGGACTTAACTGGAGCGTATGGCGAAGTAACAAACTACAAAATATGTATTTATTTTACGTAAATATGAACACGAAAATGGTGAAATATATAGTATTGCGTCTCGGTAGCCCCAAACTCTGCCGTTTTACGCCTTGTCAGATTCAATTGCAAAATTCATGAGTGTAGATGACAGCCGTTTTGCTCTCTTTTGTCCGAACTTGGTCGGATTTCCTTTGCGATATTTCCTATTTATATTTTTGTCACCTTCAACATAAATTTTCTGAATGCTTGATCACTGCTGATGCTCACCTATTCTTTTTGCTATCGGAATGGTATGATTTTAAAACGTAACATTCGTGTGATCCTCTGACATTCCCTGTACACGTGTAATGTCCCTTGATAAAATTTGCAATTTCCTCGTCTATCTGATAACATCGCAGACTGAAAGGAAATCGAGGGGAAACGATGGAAACACCCGAATTTAAAGGGCCCATCGAATTACATACTTTGATGGCGGTAGGGAGGTGGGTACTAGTAGGATGGTAGTATCGGATCCACTTTCGAAAAGTTAATTCGAAGATTGCCAATTTAGATACGAAATCGCAGATGATAATATTTTCTCTAATGATCTTGTTTTAAATTTTATTTTTATTTTAAGAAAAGAGAAATTGACGTGATATAATAAGGATTTATAGCGGTCGTTTTTACCTCAATATCGATTTCAAGATGTAAATTCTTAATTGGAGCATTTGGTTTGGTTTGGTTCGCATTTGCTCATTAAGGACGTTGAGATAATTAGAGGCGAGGAGGACGAAAAGATGTAGGATAAAGTGTTAGTAAACTTAAATTTGACGCGAGCCTAACAAATAGTATTGACTGTAATTATGCCAAACACACTTAACTTATAAGTGGTATAAGTATTGAAATATTTACTGCTTGAAATATTTTTAGTTTGTTTATTTTCACATTCGACTCTCGTAGCAAATGCTAAAATTATTCGTGAGATCACTGAAGGTCGTTGCAAAATTAACCTTTTCATATCAATTTGCCGTAGGTACGCCGACGCATAAATTTGATTTAATTCGTGCAGTTAATTTTAATATTCTTCTCACGTAGCTAATGAGTTGTGTGAAATGAAAATAATTACATCTTCAAAGGAAAAATTTAGTTATATTTAATTCAATTCGGGTTCAATTTCAATCCAATTTGGAGAACGTTCCAGTCACTATAGAATTATAAATATCATTATATGCAACGAATGATTAGCATAAGACCGGTAATCGTAATGCACTCTACGTATATCCTCTCGGCTGGTCGTGCAAATATTCAGAATGATGTCAGCCATCGTCATCGTAATCATTTATTGTTTGTGTTTAATGATTTTCGACGCTAAGATTGATATTACGGAAACATGAAACGATTACGGAGCTACACGATTCCGCTGAAACATCAATCTAATCAGACAGGTATTCTGTAGATGGACGAAATTCCCCCGGAGAGAAAAGTAAGGATAACTCGCGTAACAATTTGACCAATCGGGGAACAAAATAATCAATTTGGGCGTTTGATCACGATTCGGAATACCATTGTTCGGTTAGCTATTCTATTTCTCCGTCTTTGATTACTCGCCTGGCTTCTGTTGGCTAGAATTGAGGTTGAAGTTTAAACAGTTTTGCGCCAATCTCCTTACAATTGTACCTGGATTTTCGGTTTGAGCATAATTTTCACGTTGATGGTTGCTTTGAAGATATCGAATCTGATTGAATACGAAATTAGGTCGCCCTGTAGATAAATTGTTATCGGCTACAAATCTATCTACCAATGTTTTGTCGAAATAGACGTAATATGGTATGAAGGTTTGGAGTTCTTTAGTATTGTCTTTAATCATTTACATTTTAAAACAAAACATATTGAACAACATTATACTTATGTTATGGAATAATTCGTTTGAACGGGAGTAAAATAAATGTTTTCGACGGAAGAATAAATATCAAGGCTATTGAAACATAATTAGATGAATATACATTTTAATTAAGGCTTGATTTCATTTCCATTTCAAACTTTAATTATTACTTAATGATGGAAAATGCCGAGCAACTTTATTTTTATATTACATTCGTACATCATACGACATTTACAATACCTACTCATATCCACTAACGGTCGTGAATAATAACGTAGATCCACTTTAATTAATAACAGTAAAACAAAACTGGCTCTAATTTTAAATAGTAATTCATATTAATTTTAAGTGGATCCGTGAATTGTGGGGAAATTGACATAATTTGTGAACAACAACAACAACAACAACAACGGTAAATATTGTAGACGATATAATAATCAATCCTAATTAAAAATCAGTAGGTGCTTAATAATTTGTGCAGTTCCGTCAACTACGTCTATTATTTCCGGGGCAGCGTAAAATAATGTTCGTGGATACTTTTATACGGCGTAAATACAATTCCGCTGCATCCCTCTGTCTGATATGAAGCACTCCATTGATTAAAATCCGTTGCATTGTTACATTGGAGAGTTTCATCGGATGTGTAGATGTGAATTGTTCCGTTCGTATTGTGATATATAGCTGCGTCTGTCCGACTACGACTGTTGATCAACTCTACAATCGTATCGCTATCTTCCATTTGCAGTTTCACGTGTCCAAATGTGACAACCGTCAGACTATTGTTTGTTATCATCCGTTCAATCTTGAGTAGACTTCTCAACTATCAAATACTTGAACGAGACCTTCATTTGCCTTCGACATTTTTAAAACAGCGACCGTTTTGAAGCGGACGACGCCGTTTGTAAAACGCAAAAAAAAATCATACAATTTTAGCGACAGATATCTACATCGAATTCATATAACGCGTTTTATACATTTTTAGACATTTTATTAACTTTTAAAATGGAATCGGTTTTACATTTGACTTCAAGCATATTCAAGTGAGTAATATTAATTAGGTTATATAAAATAATTAAGTTTGTAATTTATATAAAGCATCTATGTAAACATTTCATTCCTACGTTTGCTCGGGTTAACCGTCAAATCTAACTCTACAGAGAACATTTGACTCCAAAAGCCGTATACAGCCTTAACAGCTTTAGTTTCGACCAATTAATTGCAAAGTTCTGTTTTCTGACTTTGTTATTAGAGGTTCTCCCACTGTCGAGTTCAGAATTAGTTTGGGATTGAATTAATATGGTCGCATATAACTAAAATAAAGTTGCTCAATATTTTTCATCTTAAAGCAATAAATAATTAAAGCTTGAATCATATTAAAATTGTAAATAACGGTGTATTGCAATTCTATAGTATATAAATCCACATTTATAAATTATTCACTTTGCTTCTTTTCACAATTGACTGATTTAAACATTTCTTTCTTATGCTAGTTGCTAACAAACTATAGAAATTTTTATCCTGTACACTTCGAGTTAACTCATTTAGGTCACGATTTTCGCTAATGTGCTCAACGTTTTCAACCGATCAAATGTAGAGTCATATACTACGTATCCAATGTAGTATATGAGTTGTAGTATATAGCGCTAATGTCTGAATCATTTGATGCGCCCACGCGTGCCGTGTGTTATCTCAGAGGATTGTTTGGGCAGGTCATATTCTACTGGACTTGTTTAGTGATGATATAGTGGCTGCGTTGTTTCAATGTTAAATGTTGATAGTTTATTTGTAGTAGTATCATCAATGTGCTTTCGTTCGACTGCAGTTATTATCAGACAATTTCTGGCATCGGTTACGATAGACAAGTTTGGATTTGTATATAGTTCGATATTTTGTTCCCCAGAAGCGTTATGTTTAACTGTTAAATATTCGACCAAAAGCCTATCACTATGTACTTTTTCAACAAATGTTAATTTAAGTTCACTGATACATTTAGAATTTACCTAGTTCGTGCTGTGATGAAATCGCTCGTTACTAAAAAGAGGTTGCTACCACTATTCCTAATGACACGTTAACGTCAACTGTTAAGTGTCTGTACGTAAGTGCTTTACTTATCTCATGGCACATATTCCCCACGGAGTCGGTTTAACCGGTATCTTGGCAATTTGGCACTGGGCTCGTTACACTTTGATCCGAAATTATGTTAACGTGAAAAGTCGGCTTAACCGCATTTGCATTATTGAGCGATAAAGTCTCTCTTATCTGCTATAGTCTGTTCCGTATAGTTTAATACTTCATTGGTTGCACTGGTATCTACTAGCTTGTGTGTACGTTCAGCCTTGTGTAGTGGCTATTGTACTTACTTTTCTTTGCTTCTTACTCTGCTATCTAGCTCTCTGGATTCTTTATTACTTCTTTACTACTATTCGACTGTTATTTGAGATGCTGCTGCTGAACATAGCAATTTATTTCACCATTTCATTTTATTTCACGACTACAGCTATCTAATTTCTTTTTTCTTTGTGAAATTTGCATGATAAGTTTTAATTTCTGTTCCCGTTCCAATTTAGTCCTCTGAAGTGTAGTGAAGTAGCAACGCATTTGTGGTCGACCTAAGAAAGAACTTCGACCCTGTCTTGGGTCGACTACAGATGTCCATGGGCGGCAGTGAGCACTTACCATTAGGTGGACTGCATGCTCGTTTGCTACCTCCCAGTTATAAAAAAAAAAAGATTCTTCTTCGGTCGAGCCGAACTGGCTACTGTCGAGATTGGATTTCGCGATTTTCGCCAACATTCGGTTCGTAAAGACGGAAGTTTTGCAAATTATTCCGGGATCTACGCTTCGAATTTCAACATTAGTAGGCCAGTTTCGTTGCGTTGGGTTGGGTTTGGGACTAAATGATGCCCGGTATTCGTGTTTTTTATGTTTATTGTATTCTGTGGTTTTAAATTTTAATCTGTGTTATGGTAGTGTAGGGTATCATGAAATTGAATTAAGTCAATAAGTTTAGAAAAAACACGCCGATGGAAATTGACAAACATAATAAACATAAAAATAACAGAAGCCGTCGATAGATTGAATGTAATAAATATGTAAATTATAGTATTAAAATAAATTGATGTAATATTTATAATGGAATGTTACGTTTATGAACTCATTTAAAAATCTCGTCTTGCCTGTTCAGATTTTTGAGATTCAGTTTATTTGTGATATTTGTAACAATTCCTTTCCGCAGTCCACCTGGTAGTAAGTTGTCACTGCCACCCATGGACATTTGATCGACTACAAATGCGTTGCTACCTTTGAGGACTAAGTTTGAGGACTGTATTAGGTTGACAACAGATGTCAATGGGCAGCAGTGAGTACTTACCATCAGGTGGGCTGCACGCTCGTTTGCTACCTCGAAATCATAACAAAAATACCATTG
>DWTF01000114.1:0-15901 GCA_018250225.1 Udranomia kikkawai
ATATAAAAAAATTGTAAACCGTAGAAAGGTGGTAAGGTTTTACGACAAGTGCGGAAGTACCTAACGTCCTGTTTGGGTGTTTGAAGGTGGTAGAACTTTTTACGGAACGACTCTGCCTCTGCTATTGCCAATTTCTGCCTTATAACATGCAGTGTTAGTGTTGCTTTGTCCTGGAATGAAGGGTAGAGAGACATACTAAACCGAGGCGTTCCAACTTAGTCCTCAGGGGTAGCAATGCATTTGCTGTTCCGCTAAGAAAAAAAATCAATCGTGTCTTAGGTTGACTTCAGATGTCCATGGGCGGCAATAACTACTTACCATCAGGAGAACTGAATGCTCATTTGCTACCTCAAAATCATAAAAGAAGTATAAGATTGCAGAATGATTATGGAATAGTAACTTAATCAAGTTACAATCATGGCAATAACTTTGTTAATCTACTATGTTTCGAACAGTCATAATTCTAGAATTGTTACGCTAAGACGCGTAACATAAACCTGAATATGTTTCGGCAATCTGACTAGGTACCCAGGGGGTCACAAATCCGTTTAAAGCTTGGGACATTATAATATAACTTATGTATATTCCAAATACATTGTTGTTAGTTAATATAAAGTCATTATTTTTGGATAATCCTTAAATCCTATGTAGATAGGTAAAAACTCCGTGTTTACGTGAAGAAATATCAGACTAGCTAGCATTTCTTCACAGATAAAATGTACTAAAAGCGCGACGCATCATCTACGTCCCAAGACCTCTCTTTATCCCCAGAAGCGTGACCCCGGGACACTTAGAGTTCCGCGCGGCTATTAAAGTCTTATGGAACTAAAGCATTTCCCTGTCGAGAGCGTCTTAATTCAGTTCCTTTCATAAAGGTGTGATTTAGTGTGAGCCCCTGGAATACTATTTATCACTCCAACTCGGGTATATCCCGGATAACCGGGAACCGGGGGAGCGAACAGCCCGAGTTGGCTTGAGTTACAGTAGTAATTAAAATGCACGCCATTATGGCGGGTGTAACAAATTACGCTCGGCATCAACAGCGCCGAGTTTCGGTACGAATGGCGGAGACACTCGCGACGGCGGTTTCAGCGGATGTTTCTAGATATTACTGTTTATTACACTCGCTTCTCAGAATCTATTAATTATACATGTAATTCGATTACATGGTACGGAATATGCGTACTAATACTGTTAATTCCAAAATTGTTAATTTACTTAATTGACTTGATAAACACTGGTTGCAAACCAAGCCCTGTATTGTTTCAATTTAGAGCGAAACACAATTATATAGCGAAATAAAATTAACAGAACATTGAACTCTTCCAAACATTCTTCCATGATTATTTCAGAAAGGAATCTTATTTATCAAAATAACTATTGAGTTAACTCATGAGTTACAGGTTAGTTTAAAAGTGGATGTATAAATATAATAAATACAATAACAAAAGATTGTGGAGAAATAACCGATGATTCGAGTAGAATGAAGAATTAAAAATGTAAAATATTATTGCTACAATAATTAGTTTCAGCTGACCGCCAACAAATATTTTTCAATAAATGTTAAAACGAACGAACGATGCCAATAATTAACGATAGGAATTCGTCGGAAAATGGAGGCTGACGATGAGCATCGCTGTCGATTCAGTTAACAATCTTACTCAAAGCGTCGCAATTAGGCGAAATTCGAAACAAACAACAAGCACCTCTCGTTAAATTTACACGCTTCGCCATTCCAAGGAACCGAATTGATTGGCACCGCCATCTTTTACACTCTTTGTCATGCGCAAATTGTTTTCCCGCATTTGTTTTGTAATTGCTCTTTTTCTGTTCCAGAAATGCTTAATGCGACGTGAACGCAAATGCAAGCTACGAATTTCCACACAGGAATTTGTACGAGAAATGTTCCGTTTAATTCATATTGTGGGAAGGACTTCTTTTGAATTATTTTCGTGCAACAAGTGTATGAGTACATAATTACTATGCTTCTTTCGTTTGGGTACTCGGCGCTGTCGTTGTAACTCCAGTTTTCTATTTGTATATTGTTGTGTGACTGGTTCATTTCATAATACACTCTTCTGAATAAGATTAAAATTAATTAGAGCATATGAATATAAATCAGGGTCATAGGAAACAAAATCTAAATAATAAAAAGGGACGTTTGTACATAACTATAAACAAATGAAATATGTATGAAATTTTATTACTGAAAATAAATTCGTGACGAAATATTTTTTGCAATCGTTTTGCTCTTTTGATAATATACAAATATTTTAAGCTTATAAATGAATAGTGTAAAACATTCGCACCATTCAAAATGCGGGAGTTGACGAGCAATATTCTAGAAGGCAGCAAATAGAAGATCGATGAAGCCCATTCAGGAGGCTGACGCAAAGAGCAATATTTTTGGTGCAGTCCAGCTTATTTGCTTACGGCGGCTTTTGACTTTGGCAGTAGCTCAGTGCGCGCCAAGTATCGCTGACCACTTCGGAGCGGTTCATTTGCAATTCAATTCCTTGGAAATAAAGCAAAACATGGATCGATGGAGCATGAATACGCTCATGGCGACGGTAATGATCTGTTCGTTAATATTGCATAGGAAATATTTCATAAAGGATATTGTTTTTTTTATTAAATCCTAACTACAAAGGACAAGAAACTGAATTGTTACGAAAAGTAAATGTAATCGTCAAATAATTATTTATTCTGTTGAATTGCAAAATATAAATAGTATGTAGAAATTGTATTATTTCAAAAATGTTAGATATAATATAATATTCTGAATGGCTTCGGGAAAATGCTTTAAAAAGCGTAGCGCAGCGCAGAAATTTAACGAGGTTTTATTATTTCAGTGCCGTTTTTTATTTTACAATATTTACTGAACGCGGTTACTCCTTTTGAAACAAATATTGCAAGCAAATCCGAAACGATAGCGAAGTTACCAAAAATCTCCATTTAGTCAATATAATTGCAAATGATCAAAGAAAAATAAATTCTCTTTTTTACACTATTATTTATTATTTGAATGTTACATACATTATAACTTAGCTGAAATACTATTCAGAGTTTTTCTTCAAATTAGTATTTTAAAATTTGGTCATTGTAGAAAATTATAAATTCCACATTACTGCATATCGATATAGTATGTATTGGACCATGTTCCTTTTCTCTAGAAAATATTGGAAATAATTTTTCATTAAGTGAACATGTATGTAGAAAATTCGTCCTTCGTATTCTAAATCCATAAGAAATGAGGTGCCACGTCACGGCAAGTTAAAAACCATTTCCTTCGCGTCAAATTAGCGATGATTGATTCGTACATACCAACATGTTCCAGTAAGAATTATGCAGCATTGGAAAAATAATAGTGGCTCGAGAATTAGTTCAATCCATCTTGACCGCAATTCATGCCAACATCATATACGTATAGGTTAGGTTAGTTAGAAAGTGGTAAAACTTTATGGTCGAAGATCCGTTCCCGGTTTAACTTCCTAGGTGTCGTAAAGCAGAACCTTAATGGATTCTAACTCAATCATTGGAGGTAGCAATGCAATGCATCTGTCATTGACCTCAAACGGAAATTCAGTCGGTTTCTGATTGATTACAAATGTCCAAACATAGCATACGTCTCTATGTTAGACATTTCATTTATGTATTACATTTATTAAAAAGCATTAACAAATTTAACACAATAAAACTGAACAAGGATTTTTTAAAAACGTTGTGAAACATATTAATTATTAAGAATTATTTGTAATGTATAATTCTATTTGTAAGTACACACGTTGCGGCTTAAAGAAGCAATATCCATGCTGCCTAGTCTGCACAGCGAGACACAGGTAAGTGTCCTCGAAGCACCTATCCATTCTCTATTTATCTATCAATATTAAAACCGAGTTTCAATGTATAAGATCTCGTAAAGTTCTTATACATTGAAACTCGGTAACTCGGTAAGTAGTAAAACTACCCAGCAACACATCCATCTGTCAACATTAATTTATTGATTAGATGCGATGCTGACTAATATTATAATCATTATCTCATTACCGCGTGACCACTAAATAAATCTTTACTAACTAAAAGAGGTTCGCATTTAAACCCTACAAATTCAATTTGCGAAATGTGCTCAACAAAAATTAGTCTAATAGCGACAATTACCAGCGTGCTTAACTAAGTAAATATGCAAATGGGTTAGCCACCTGCATTTAGCCAAATATTTATTCTATTCGTGCATCTCCGCTAAAATACAGTTTAGCTTTTTTTCGAATAAAATGCTGCTAAAAGAGCTGTAGAGAATAAATTATTACGTTCCACACTTTCGGAGCAGGCTTTTGGGTGGCTGTGTTTACAAGTCTTTGTCACATTTTGCTTTACATTTTACTTGTGTCAAATTTTTGTGTTGCAAGCGAGCATGCAGACCAACTAGGAGGATAAACGGTTTTTAGCGAGAAAATAGTCAAATCATTTTATTGTTATTCTATTAAACGCTAAAAGTTTTAAAGAATAAATCTGCATAAAGGACTTATTTAAGTTTCACCTCGGAGCAATTTTCATATTTTGCTATTAAAAATACTATAGCCGGCACACATGACAATGCCATGTAACACCAAAATAATGACATAAAAGACCGTTGGATCCTTGATGAATCCGAATGAAAGTCTTAATACTCTGCACTACTCATAAACCATCTCGAAATCATTTAAAAATAGGTGCATACAAATGTAATAATAACTAACTGATAAATAATAGTACCGATTACAAATCGATAGGTGCTAAAAGATATTCATTATTTTATCTAATGATTATCAGAGACGTCAGAAGGGCTGATACCAGTCTCGGGAGAACGGATTTGAACCGAAAATTTTGTATTGACGTACAATAATGCATTGACGAGGCCAAATCTATTTCATCGCGTCCCGAATACTAAGGACAGTGGAATTTTTGCTCGCTACCTCGCTCGCTAGTTGCGAGACTCGCCGAGCCGCATGCAAGTAATACTGCGGTTTATTTGTCGGCTGGCGTTATTGGAAACGTCGTGGTTTTATCGCGCCATCTCGGAATTTGCGTCCGGAATTCATTCCCTGCTATATTGAACCGCTTGCCAAGTAAAATCTTCGGAAGAAGCAAGAGTGAGTGAATAGTTATTTCAGCGGGGAAACTATCTTACTATCTGCAATTTATATGCATGCAGGCAAGAATCTTCGGGAGATTGCGGAATTTATCCAAGTTGCCTTGCCAGCACTCTGCGAATCTTTCGACAGTAATTATTCACTGATTGCTGTAATCATTGCTCAACCATTACGGGCTTTTATTGAAACTGCTCTCATGCCAAAATTATAATATTTTTTAGTGAATTGTTTACTTTGCGACAATATAAAATAACTCATAATTTTCACAATATAGTATATATTTTTTTGGGTTTTAGGATCACCTAAATAATTATAAAAATTGAAATATGCATACATGTATGAGACAATTTAAAAGATTGGCTTCTTACATTTCATCTATTTGATCTTCGGGTTACTCTATAAAATGTTAGTTATATTACGCTCTACAGAGTTATTGCTTCTAACTTTATAAATTAGGATGAACCGGCGGTAAGATCTTACATCAACTGTATTAAGCCTAGTCCCGGACATATTATTTCTTACCTACCTTCCAACTTTAGAAGGGTTGGGCGGTCACAAAGTGTAAGTGTACAAAGCCGGGCGCTTAATGAAAGGGCCCAAACGGGCTAAAGCGGGTTGGGACATGTTGTGCATCAATAATTTAGCGCGATTACACGCCACATTACGTTTGTAGTTGGCCTTATGGAGTAATCCCTGTGACGTCACAAGTATACGCTTTACAAATATACGCAAATCTTGATCTTTGCAAACATTAGCTGAAATGAACTGTTCTGAATTAATAATGCTGAAATGTCGGTTAAAACTACGTAGTTGTCTCTAAAAAAAATACTTTTACGACCCCTCTGGTGTTGCAAATGTCTATAGATGGCAGTGACCATTTACCATCAAGTGGCCTGTCTGCCGCTTCATTACGTTACCCATAAAAATATATTCAGAAACGTAATACAATTAATTTAGTTATGCTTAGTATAAAAGAAGAATGTTTCTTATTTTTTCCTCATTTGTTTTAGAATAGAAAACCTTAGTCAGATGACATTTTATTTATTTCTCGAGCAAGAAGTACGTGCCTTAGCTTTATTTTTCCGATAGACAAATCTTTAATGCATTGAAAATATATCTTGGTTTCTTTCGTCCCAGATACCATCCTCACACAATACATGTTCGATTTATCAACGAGCTTCTAAAAGCTTAGCTTTGCTTTCCGAAGAGATAATATAGCTAGCTATGAACGCCGCAAGGAAGATAGCAGTAATCCACAAATCCATTTACAAATCCATGTAGGATAAGTGAAGTGTGATGTCGTATTTATAAACAGGTACGATACGCGATAGTTTGCAAAAGTCCCATAAACATCGCGCTAATATCAAACCAAGTGCGAATGCTATATAGTTCAAAATCGCTAAAGGATTTGAAGCATGGTGTTAGGGTACATGCCCCCGAGCTATGGTGGAAACTCTCGGTAAATATCGAGATGAATTTTCGTGTGTTGAGTTTATTATACATAAATAGTATTTAATGCTTATCGACATATAATAATGCAGAAAATTTCGTGGAATAAATTTAATATGAGAAACTTTTTGAACAAGCGTTCATTCTTTGTTTTATGCGTATTTCTGATCGAAAAGGTTAACGAAATTCCAAATTAAACATTGCAAAATCTGAAAATTTTGTCATTTACAATGCAAATTATTTAAAAGTTTTTTTCTCCATTCGCCGTTTCGTTTGACAGGTATAATAATTAATTAAATTGAGTTTTTAATTAAATAGACTGAACACCTTTGTGCTTTAGTTTTATTCAGCAGATATCTCAATAAAGTTGTATAATTTTCATCTATATTACTGGTTATTCATGATTGTTGAATATTATATTGTGCAAATTAAATTCCTACTACGATTTGCTACATTTTATGAACAAGTTTATGATGAAATCTCTTTAGAAACGAAGAAATGCTTTGTACTTTGATCTTTGCCCTTATCTTTTAAAACTCAATATTACTAATACCCTCATAAATGTTATCTTAATTTTGTTTATAGCTTTCTTGGGTTGGCGAAGGCGAAAGCTATTGAATTTAAAAATAAGTAACAAACAAGTATAACATTAAAGAGCATTATCGCAGCTTTTGTTTAAACTTCTTGAGAGCGTCTTAAATCATTAACATGCAAACTTTTAAATGAATTTAGAATACAGAACTTGTTCAGCAAAGGCGATTTCTATTCTGAGTTCAATATTTTTATTTCTTTGTAGCTGAGTTCTCATCAGACGCAACGTAAATAACTGTCGGAGCTCGTATGTTTTCTCCATTACCTGCGTAAGCCCGATCCCGGACCTCAAACATAATCATCTGCAATAAATAGACCCCGTTAGGGGATTACGCTGCACCCAACTGACTGTAATGTCCTCTAATTCAGCCCTCAGTCCTAATGAACCTCTCCGAACTCCTTCTAATTAAGCTTTCGTAATTGAAAGGGACTGTTTTTGATATTTGAACAACGACTTCTCGGCGGAGCATTGGCTTTTAGAGTACATTTTTAAAAACATTTTTATAGTCATTTATTTTAATATACTGAAAGTTGATTGTAAATATTTTGTTACGTAATAATCGTATTTTTTAATTTCGTACTAAATATTTTACCGTTTCGTGTATTCGTAACGATACAAAATTAATGACGTAGATTTTTTCTATGCCTACTTACCAAATTTTAAACAAAATATACAAAAAAAAACGGCGGACTTTAGGTGGTAATAATTATTATACAGTTTGCGTTAATACGCCAGAAATATGTACGTTAGTTTCTGTACCACGTAAACAAAAAAGATTATTAGTCACACAGGTTATGCGAATACGACCTAATTACAAAAATACACAAAGCCATAACTTAGTAAGTCAAAACTTTGAATGTTGTGTGGTTTTCATTCTTATCTTGATACAAGTTTTCGTCCGGAATCATAAATCTAAAGTCACGCGCAGTTTATGAAAACAACATTTCACACAAAAACGAACACAACGTAAACGAGCCGTCAAAACAGGAGTTGGTTAAACACGGTGAGACCACAAACAAAGGTACATATGCCATGAATTCTTATGCAACAAAATTACCAGGGCGACAGCTTTCCTTACACGTAACGGAAACTTAACATGACGAGCACATTACCGAGAATTTATTTCGGACACACAAAAAGCAAACGAATCCTATGAGCAATAAAGTGCAAAATTGAACGGTAAACATTAACGTGCATGGGTCGAGCCAACGATGTAATACTGAAATAATTTATTGCCACATACAGTTGGAATTTTTACGACGGAGCATGTTTAAGGTTGCTTTTACAGACGCAGTAAGGTTGATGGAAGGCCTCCGATTACAACTAAGAATGAAACTGCTGAAGCTAATGATCTGAAAAATGAAAATGTGTGAGTGGATACTCTAAATAAATACAATATGATGAGATGAAAACACTAAATAAATACAATAGAGTAGGTACACATGTAGGTAAGATTATTATACAATTAATAATCACGAACAATATGCTACGAATTAAGTTTTAAGAACTGGTATTACTCTTTCGAAATAACGCGCACAAAGAATAACTAAAATATTTTGTTATAAAACTAAAATCACGATGTTTTTCAGCCAACTATTTTCAAATAACTTGTAAATAATTAATACTTTAATTAAGTGAACGTAATAAATGAAAAGTTCGGATAAAATTTAATTAAACCGAAGAACTAAAAATTGCTATCAAATACTTATTTCTTATAGTAAAATTTCCAATAGCCGTATTAGGGCTATAAAATCCTTATTGTATCTTGGGTATCCCCCACACGAGGCGGCGTAATGAAACATGGCTCTAAGATAAACAGAGAACGAACAATATTTTTTTACAAGTCGTTTGGAAGGCTTTTCGGTTTATGGCCTTCCCGATTGATTTCGACCCCCGGACGTAAATAACCGTCGATTTATTGCGACACTTCATCGTGTGAAACACCTGTATCGTACACTCGTTCTTCGACTTCATCTATTTTATTTTTCTCGTCCACTGGCTAAGGGTTAATTAATGTATTTCCTTTCAGTATAATATACATTAGGTACATTACTTGTACCAGTTTCTGCACAAACATTGATTGTATTTTAATAGCAAGATTTATTAACCGCCGTTATTAGACAATATATCCTTGTATTATTAAGTTATCAGTTATTTATTTTGTACCTAAATCTTTATTAGTCATGGTAATGATATCTGAAAACCCTAACATCTTATATGGGAATACTAGCGACTCTCACCTGGATTCCCCTATACGAAACATACATCATAAAAATACGTGAAGGGAACTAATATAAATAGATATCATTTAGTAATTTAATCGATGATATAATACATGATTAAATTTCGATATAACTTTATTCTTTATCGCGAAGATATTTATTTATAACAAAAACACAAAAAACGATAAATTATTCGATACACCGATATCCCTATCACTTAAACGACCTCCCCTCGATGTACCCAACACCCAATTTCATTCTATTCCGACCGCCATCCATTATGACATGGTTTTATTTATTACTTCGGTTACAATAAAATATTCCAATGAATGGTTACGAATAGCATTTTCAATTTGAATTTGCTGAAAATGCATCATGTTATACTGGTTGTCGATATTTATGTGTTCTCTATTCCTAAACCTCCACATATTGTCATTTTTTTAAATATGTAATCGATCTCATGGAATGTGGTCATAGTCGCCCATAACTATGAGGTTGCGAGCCCATAGACATTCGTAATAAACCTAAGATAATATCAAAGTTTCTTCTTAGTTCAACTATATATGCGTTGCTATTCCTGAGGACCACATTTTCCAAACCAAAACGCAACGGAATACTGCTAATATTAGACTCATGTATGTGGCGGTGCCTCCAGAGTCGAAACACGAAATAATCTACCACCTTAAATACCTTATATAGTACATTACAAGTACAACATGATTTACTTCCAATATATTGATTTCATTTTACGATATAGGTACTTACTAGCTAACTACAACCTAGAATTTTAAAAACGGTTTACAATTTTACGGGTACAATTTTATAATTCCTTTTTTTATAATTGGTAAATTATTTTTAATAAATAATTCCGCCCTTGTTCCGCAGAAGTTATAGTATCTTTGTCCTTCCTGTCTCATAACACCAGTATTCACGCTTCTGTCCGGGTTTGAAGGGTTCTGTAAACTAGACGTTCATGAATTAATGACATAAGTCCACAAGGGTAGCGAGCTTTACAAGTATGATTTGCGGTTTGGTACAAACCTGCTTTTGTTATTGTTTACCCATAATAATAACACTTATTTAAGCTTTAATTACACAAAATAAGCTAATTTAAACTAACTTTATATAAGAAAAAATGATGGGAAAATAATTTTTGTCAAGTTTATCGGTTTTAAACACTATCTGGTCTGCTCTATACCTAGAGTTAAATTATTTTTGGATTCCACCTCAATAGTGCGTTTTACCTAATCCATCGGATCAATTTTATGTAAATCTTCTATTCTAATATGCAGTTCTTTATGTTAATGTATTTCGGGTTACTCACAAATGTATGGCAACGCCCATCTAACATCAATTGAACTGCATGCACATTTGCCACGAAAATATTATTTACGATATAGAAGGACGCTCCGCTTATCTCCGCGGATTCTGTAGATCGTAGGTACTTAATCTAGCAGCTTAAACATCGTTAAAAGCATTAAGTAAGTGGATGGATCTGACCGATAGCAGCATTTTGAAACGCGTTTTCGTATTTCTAAATCTGGTGGATTCAGAAATTGAAAATATCCGACAGACTGGTTGTTTTGGTGCCCACAATGGAACAGCGTGGTGAAGTACATACCAAGAAGGATACATATCGTTCTTGGCTGCGGAGAGAGATTCATGTTTAGCAGAGAAACATTTTTTATTGTTTTAAGTCTAGCGAAAAAGGCTGGTAGACTACCAAATGTTAAGTGATTACTGCCGCTTAAGAACATTTGTAACATCAGAGGTATCACCAATGCAATGCTCTCTAATAAGAGAAACGTACGAAGGATTGCGGCCTTGGTCGCAATGTTATTAACAAGTCTCCTTAAGTTTCCAATTAAGACTGATTACGAGTTTGAATTCATCAAAAGGCAAACTAATATACTTACTTTCATATCCTTCGTGAACGTTAGGCGTCTTCCTTTGATATAAATTTTAATAAATATTACCTCCGAGGCCATAGCAAATTGAGTGTTGGGAGGACTTAATGGGGTTCTGGACCTTTCCAAAATTATATTAAAAAAGTCGACAACTTCGAAATATTAGCCCGGATTTCGAATCTTACGTTGAAATTGAAACGCCTAAACAAATTTTAATCTGTTTCTTCATTTTTATTTCATTCCGCGATCGGAATTATTGAAAGTTGAAAATTACTCGGAATTACACCTACATTAAATTCTTTTAAGTATTTAAATGTTTTAAATTACTGATATTTCTGAACCAAGACTACTTTTATTCAATTAAGTTTTATTAACTAATCTTGTACTTTCATTGTTGAATAATACAACATTGCTAACGCTTTATTAAATAATGTAGTACTAAGAAATATTCTTATAACAAAATATGTAATATCATACACACATGTAAGTCTTATCAAATACTGTAAGTAGTTTCAAGAGCTTACACCGACTTGACTTATTCCGAGACCGATAAAGCACTTCCTACATAAGAGCCTTTAACTGACCAAGCCATCTTGAGCTATAGAATTGCACTCCCGGCACCCTCTCTCGCCCCAATTTCCGAGTGATGAGAGGGGATTCGGAGGTCTGATAGCTGGATGTAATCTGAGAGCATATCCCGGATTATTTTCTTTCGTTTTCCACACAATAATTCCAACAAAAGGAATCCTTGAACAGTCAGATATGGATGCGTTTGTCGGTGTTATGTAAGTCAGGGATTGAGAATGGATCGTGGAGTTTTTTATCTCTATTTCACAACTTCGCTGCAACGGAACGTTTGCAGCGAAACGTTTAGAATATAAAGGTTTGCTTTATTTTAAATCTCTTCTCTGTTTCAGTGGCAACGCGTATTGTTTTAATCTTTTATTGAGAAAAGCTTTGGGTTACATTTATTTTAGATTGCTCAGCACAATGTATTTCTCAATACGTTGTAATGTGTCTAGATAGTATGCATGATGTGCTGTTAAAATCATAAATAAATATGCGCAGAAAAGTAACTAAGAAAATGCTAGACCTGTTCTATTCGACTGAAAATCCCACCTCTGTCTGTTGGATAGAGAAAGAAAAAGAAAGAAGGAAGGGGATGGAATAACACCATTTTTTTTCCTTCACTTATTAAGTTAGATAATTACCTACCTTATCTTAAAACGTCGACATTAATTAACACATAATACAAGACAAATAACGTTATATTTCACTTCAATCCTATTTATCCGATTTGAAATCCTAACTACACAGAAGACAGGAGTAGACATAATACATCCCCTAAACTCATTAGCTTCATTGCATGCCGTTTGTACGACCAAAATTTAAGCTGTGACGTCAATTATTCTCTTTAGTGTTCATACAATATGAAATAGGATAGGTATTACGTCGGCCTTCCTCCGGGACCGCAGTGTCTCGGGGGAACTATTAACGCAATCTGTTTCAGGCGTAAGTCTAATTTCGTGATTGAGAGTCATTCACAAAATGGAATTTCGTTTGAATCATAGCTATAGTTGTGTAATAGTCATGTACCTAACTAAATGTCAGATAGATATCAGCTACGGTTACCAAATAATATTAATTCTATATTTCAGAAGTACCTATTTAAAGCTGGAAAGATCTGGTTTAGTATACATCAATATTTTTGGAGCGTAAAGAGATTACGAGGAAGAATGGATTTTCTGAGATTTTTCCTACTTATAAAGACAATGTAATATTGCTTCTAAGTAATAATACAAATAACAATACAATACCCATTACTCAGCACTCATAATAGAGGCAGGGCTAGGAGAATGCTCAGCAACACCGCTTTTATTTATGTAGATAAGTAAAAATATGATATTTCTCTAGCAATCCACAAGTATCCAAAACACTAAAGTAGCTTTTTTATACATAAAGTAACTTCTAGTTGCGGCATAAAGGAACGATGAATCAAACCATTTCGTAATTGCAAAATCCCACATCCGTTATGGAAGTTTGAAATCACCGTATTCCACAACGGAAACACATAAATATTAAATGCAGCGATTCGAATTCAGAAACAATGTCACTCAACACCAATATTCAAACCGTTGGCATTCCTAGTCAAGCGGACTATTACAAATTTAGGCTCGCAGCTGGATATCGCGGTAATCTATTCGAGAAACAATCCATTATTAATACAGTATTATCAATTCTGAATAATACCTTACCCGTACACAATTGTTTAGGAGCAAACTAGCTACGTTAATTTCAACGGGTCCACCGCACATAAATTCATAGGCCTGTGAAATTCTGGCACGTAACGAATTATCCGTACCGGTTGTACCGTTAATGAAATAAGCAAAATACCGGTCCAGTTAACACGTCTCTGGTACACTGGATGTCTTGATACAAGAGGATCCGATATAAGCATAGGTGCAGTTCTATATAATTATGAAGGATTTATTAACCGTACGATACGATACGTACTTTGGATATACTTTTGAAGAAAACTCATTGTATACTTTCTCATTCAGTCATTTTATACTTTATGCATTAACCTTGAGCCATACGAAGCCGAAATCAGATCAATTAGTTTCTGTATCCTTTCGTAGGGTAAAGGGTTCGACTATAAACATCGTCTGGGGATCGTTGATGTTTTGTATCGTACGATTCTCTACGAAATTAATTAGAACTGATGTATGGAACGTATTCTCTCTTGCTCATAAGTACCAAGAGAAGTTTCTACTAAAAACAATGGTGCAGTCTAATCTGCTTTTTTCACCTATACTTGTATCATCATCATGACGAACACTTTGGGTAGTTCAAAGGGCCAACCCTAAGTCACCTCAGTCTTCTGACATTCACCTGATTCACCGTTTACAGATTTTTGGTTCAAAGAAACGAATTTTCGACGCTGATTGTACCAACACATACAAACCATTTATTTACAATATTTTATTTAACTGATTTTGACAGATCAATGTTGTCAATACATTTACCTATTTTATGTATAAGAAGCTGGTACTGTAATAGATAATAAATGAAATGTCAACATCACGCAACTGAGATATGGATGTCGGTGTCTTATAACTGGGGATCTGCATGCTGCTCAAGCAGATGAAAATCCGGAGGCAGGGCTCCGTACCCTATTATCTCGACTAAGAGGATTGCCTCGTAAGGATTTTACTTCCGGGCACATGCGATCTTTGAAAATACCGACTGAAAAGGACATTGTTGAATAAATTGTTTCACAAAATATGAAGGCAATATATATTAAATATTCGAAGGTTGGTTGGGGATTTAGGCACTGTTTAACCGTTCCGATTTAAAAAAGAAACCATTCAATGCTAATTGAATGAGTAAATATAGTCTTCTTATGTTCGTTTTAAGCGTTAATTATATTTATTTCTAATCATCGAATCGATGACTCGTTAAACGTTTGGTAATGTATCTGAAAGAGCGTGTATAACACTATAGTATACCTACTTAACCTACAATATACCTGTGGAAATAGGTATACAAAGAAGTAATTTGTGTAAACCGCACAGAATTATTAAAATTCATTTTTACTACATTAACACACTTACATGCTTAGTGAAATTTAAAATGTTATATTACGAGCACTTTTAAAATAATAGCCAGTATGGATTTACGGGTGAAAAAGGAAGTGAAGTCATGCAAGTGGTATTAAAACTACAGCATAATTTATTCTAAAAAGGTTTAGAACCGCATTTGTTTCTCATAAATTACTTTTTATCCACTTGCTCACTAGTTTCATTTGCCTCGGGGTAATTGAAAACGCAAGCCCGTCTGTTTTTCTAAGGAATTTGCAATTCGAGTCGCGGAAACTTTAATTTATTCTATAATTTTTAATTTCTTGCATTCCTCTATAATTGTCGTTCCAAGAATCTGCACTTCTAGAGCATATTCTGCGCTATTTGCACTGTTTAATAAAAGAAGTAATTATATTATCTCTATTTCAAGAACAAATAAAAAAAAAATATAGTGATCTCAAGTTAAAAGAGTTATAAAGTAAAGAGCAAGAAAAAATAAATAAAAATAATCCGGAAAACTTAGAATTAAACTTTGTTTAGGTGCTAACAGATATCTTAAATTTCGGTCATATTTTAGTAATTATATAGTGATCACCTGCAACTCATGTTCTTAATACATTAAGCAATACATACAACATTAAAATAAACTATTGTGAGTGACTTACTACACTTACATTTTTCTTATGTTTAATTTACTAGTTATGAGTATCCCATAAAGCAGGGGTTAGGTTCAGAGATCAGTCAGACACGTACATAACGTAAAGCGAAGCAGTTTATGAGCGATGTAGCTGCGGACAGAGCTCTGCCAAAGGTCGAACCTCCATTACACGCCCCGTTGCACGCTGTGCTCAAGCGAGTTTAATGTGTCGTACGTCAGTTTACGTCAGTCTTAGGGTTAGGGCCGAGCACACTGCAGGGATGTCTACGCTCAGTAAAAGTAAGAGTTCAAGAATCAAGAATCAAATGTTTTTATTCATTATAAGGTATACAAATACACTTAATGAACGTCATATACATGTTG
>DWTF01000115.1:0-15901 GCA_018250225.1 Udranomia kikkawai
AGTAAAACTAACACAAAAAAGAAGTGCCTCCGGAATAGAACCACGAAGTGTCCATGTCCTACCTAGAGATGGTAGGTAAACACAAAATTTTACTTTCAGAACAAGAAAAGGAAAAATTAAAGAAATGACACTCCAATTTACTAACTCCGACTAAGCGAAGTTAGTCGATGGTCGGTATAGTTCAGAATACGGGATGAACAAAACCTGGCGCACACCTACAAGGAAAAAATTAAAGAAATGACACTTCAGCTTACTAACTCCGACTTAGGCTTAGTCAGTGGTCCCTATAGCTCAGAATACGAGAACAACAAAACCTAGCGCACACCTACAATCAAGGTAACGCATGCGGACGCGCGAGACATTATCGCAACGAGCGCGGGGCGGTCTCCCGTTGATTATTTATGAACCGCGCCCGACGCACCGCCGCGACATGTTATGATATTATTAATGACGAAACATGTCAAGTGGGTTAAATTTAACAATATTAATACGTGTGCACATATTAACATTTTTGTCCACGGATAGGTATTTCTCGTTGAATTTTATTATTAACGCAAGGGTTCGTTTGTATTTACGATTCACTTGTTGAATTGGACATACTCGTATTGTGAAAATGGAATCAGAAAAAACCAAACGACGGAAGAAATTTTATATCTTAATACCATTAGTCTAGGTCCTAGGGTTTCGGAGATAATATGTACGTAATGTATTCTACAGATGACGTCGACCGTAATTGAATATTATGATGGTCAGCGACAAATTCTGATAAGCGTTTTTATAATAAAATACAACATTGACACGGATAAAGGAGGTCATTCGCGAGTTGAGATGATCGAATACTTACATGTCGGTCGAGACCTATTTGGTCTTGTCAAGGGTATCCAAGGCCTCTGTGGTGGTAGTGTGGCAGTAACTGAAACAAAAAAGGAATAAATTAATTTATGCACTCCAACGTATCTTGATCATCGGCAAAATGCCTAATTAGTTTTAAAAATTGTCAAAACATCACTACATTTTTATTCGATGAAGCGAAAATTAAAGTGTAATTCAAAATGAAGTCATTGTGTCTCATCTCGGGTTATGGTAAAAAGTTGGAAATAAAAATATGAAAAGGAAGGCCTAGCAGCGGCCTGCTCGAGATGACTGATGGGTCAACTAACTTGTAAGTACGTGCCCTCATTAAAATTACAGTTGATTACTTTTTTGCTGTGTTTGTAAATCGGCTGTGAAAACTCAGTCGAAATGCAGGAACAATTTGGACTGTTGCCTTAAACGGCAATGCTTTTGGACATCGGCGAGTAAAAAAGTAATTTTGGACGTTCGGCAAAAAGCGACCGTTACTGTTGTAATCGGCAATCGTGCATGTGTATTCCGAGGTAGGGAAATTCGCAATACAAATTCCACAATGAACCAAAATCTCAATATTTGAATAACAATTTCTCACTTCATTCTCTATTTAATAGTAGAAATGTCCAATCATATTTCTGGGTCGAATGGAATATTCCGAGAAATCTTTAACGTCGTTCTGTTCTGTTTGATCTGTAATAATATGTTTACTGGGGCGAAAAAAACATCAAGTATTCAGTAGCGCAAACTCCAATACTCCGGAAACTGCTGAGATAGGCTTATAAAAAGCTGATTTATTCTGCGTTTATTTATTCTGCGAAAAACAGACAATGGTTCATATTTTTACTAATTTAGACTGATTGGCAAGATAGACATATACAATATATAATACTTATATGATTTAGAACATAAATATTCCATAGGATTCACATAGATTTAAGTTTAATTTTAGGATATAAGAGTAATTTTATTGTTCACATCATGTACAAAGTTAAAATAAATTAAGAAAAAACAAATGAATTCATATATCATATAAATATTGTAGAATTTGTAGCAGGTACAGCGCGCGGCGACTGTAATATAAACAACTTAATATCAAACATACGATCCGACGCAGTAGAAGGACATCAATACAAAAAAATCCGTAACGAGGAAACATATCTGGACCGCATCTTATTACGGCTTGTCATAAGAACTCAAACTGTCATCGTAGCGATGACGAATGCCGAAAAAAAACGGTTGTTGCGACGTGAAAAAAAATCGGCAGACCAAAGGAGACGGTTCATCAACACACTGGCATTGTTAAAGTGAATTAATCAACGAACGAAGCGTGTCGTGCCTTTAATGGATGACCGTAATTTTTCATACAGTTCAATGGAGCTTAATAGATGAGATATTTGTCCGAGCGTCACGGACGACGTTAACTCGCTGTCCTATCTGTAACAAGGACGTATTCAGATTTATCAGTAATAATAATCTTAAACGTTAAATCGACGCTTACATTATTATCACCTATAATGGATCACGGAAACGTTGCAACAATTTGAATAAGTGCGATTATGTACGCAAAAAATTCAAGATCTTTAATGTATCTTGATCTACATATCTTGTATGTACGATGTCGATATGACAAAAACGTGCTCGCGAAATTAATATGTGCCACTTTGGTTATTGGAAACCAGAACCATTAAGTAATTCGGAAAAATAATGGCATCGACCCATTTGTTTCAGCTGATAGTTCTCGTGCGGCTCGAGTGTTCTAAGAGAAATGAAAAGACAATAGTGGTGAAGCCATTAGGAAATTAATAACAAATAAATAGATAGTAGGTCGCTTTTGCGGTATACGATAAAGATGGAGATAAGAGATATATTATTTTATCCTTCTTTGTAATCTTCCTCAAAAGAATTCAAAATTTTAATTGCGAATGACGAAATGACTGTTTAGTATCTTCGTTGATTTTATTCAGATCAATTTAAATCACAAAATTACCATGAAATTCATCGTGAGCCGTATCGTTATTAATTAAAATACACACAATTTTCGCTCTGCGTACCTCGCTCCTATTATCCGACTGCTGAACTAAAAATTAATTTTAACTCGACCTTAGCGAGATCAGATGTGAGATAAGATATCGCGTTTGTTAGGATATTCATGGTGTGGTCCCCATTAGGCACGTTTCGTTTAATATAGTCGACAAGCTTGCTACGGACTACGGTGGGTGTACTGTGCTTCATGTCATCACAATATTGAACGAGTTACATTTGCATCTTGAGCACCTAAGACAACTTCGCTTGCTATGATTCTCGTTATTTTTTCTTCCGTTCCGACGTTTACGCATTTAACTTCTATTACTCGACGTAAAATATTAACATTAACAAGTAAATATTAACGCTTCTGTGTGTTAAGGTCATTGACTGTGAAATGTTTGTATGCAAATTTAAATGCTCATTGTAGCTTTAAAATCACTACTTCAGCTGACAGTTAAATGAAAATGTGTGTACCATTTTCGTGTCATATCTTTTTAACATTCGCAAATGCGAAGCAATTTGGCAAATTGTTTTTATCTACACTTTAATTGAATATTCAAATGGGAGTATTTAGATTTCTATCGCGATGCAAATGTGAAGATTTGACGTTAAAGTCATCGGTTTTACCTTTGTAGTCGTCTCGGGCCGGAGAAAAATGCAAATCGACTTATAAATTATTTTAGCCTTTAACTCGTTCGAGTGCCGCGATAAAAACTGATTAAAGCGGTTTCGAATTAAACTTATAATACTCCTAAGTAATCTGCGAAGATAATAAGAGCAATGTTATTGTTATACGAGTCGAGAGAGGTTGAAACATCAGTTTTATCTTCGAATTTATCTACATTTATCTTGATAAGGTCCAAAGGCTGACCACTGTGAGCACGATCTTTCAGCACTCATCGCCGTATTGTCAGATGCGGTGTAGCTAATTAATCGAATGAAATTGATGCTGATCGAACCGCTCAGATATGAAGAGCTACAAGGCTTAGGTGTGACAAAAAACGCATTTGCTCTCTCTTAGAGCTCGCGGGGAGCAATGCCTAGTTAATGTTAGTGATGGGAAATAAATTGTGTGGTAAGTCAAAACAGTGTTTAATTATGAATGCAATATTGATAATCGAAATACGGCATCAACGAAAGGAAGGTTATTAATAAAAGAAGTTTGACTGACTAGCTCACGCAAATTTTGAAAATGCCTTTTGCCAATGGAATTCGATGCATAAGTCATAATATAGCCCTTTCGATATTTTATGAATTAAATGTCGTAAATCTAAATATTTTTTTATGTTTCGCTGGTCACAAGCCTGTCCAGACGAACATGGTTTTGGAGTATCCACAACGCCAGTGTAATGTAATTGGTACTGATGCAAAATCAATGCTGCATGCTGGCAAAATACCAATATTGACCGCTATCAAAGGCAACCGAAACGGACTATAGGTACTTATGGAGCACCCTACCAAATTTTTATCTTTCTTTACAACATTGAGCTAGCCTGATGGTAAGTCATGGAAATTTGTAATCAACCCAGGATGGAATCTCAGTTATTTCTTCGATTACTGCAAATGCGTAGTTAACCCTGAGGACTACAACGCCTCTGTTAATGTAAACCAAATACAGCAGCAAGAAGAATACTGCGTTATTGCTGTGTTAAAGCTAAAAATTGTGTGGCGGTGATGCCTCCTAGTCGAACCGTAATAGATTCTACTTCCTTTAAAGAAGTTTTCGTTAATAACAGAATCCAGTGCAGGATGACGACACGTCAGTCCATCACTAAGCCGGCTCGGCGGCGCGGGCGTCACCTCATTACACTTTGTAATTAGGGCCGTGGGCCGAGCTCCGGCCCTGCACTAAATCACGACAAGCTTAACATGCGCGGCCGACGCGGCGTCCCCCGAACGCGCGTAAACCACAACACAATGCCTGTTTATGGATGTGTTATTGAATATTAAAACGTTAAAAAGAGCGCCGTTCGACGTCGGATGGATCTCCTTTGCATACATCCCGACAATGCATCACTTGACTTAATAAGTACGTCCACACTGTAGGCGAGACCTGGGGTCAAATTCCCCAATCGTGTCAAGGAGATTTCAGCCGCTCAAGGAACATTCGAAACTGGAACGAGGACTTCGTGTATACACGTTGACACGACCTATACGACACTACATACTGGTCGACTGAAGCCACTTTCACACCTCGATGAGTCGCCTCCGTCTCTCGTTCTGCAGCTTCCGTCGGCGTTAACGAGAGGTGGCGACGGTGGTGGCATTAGGAGCAACACACTCCGGCGTGTCGAGTGAAAGTCGAATGAGCACTAGATCGCCGAAGCTGATAAACATCGGCACGCTCTTCACATTGTTCGCGCTCCGATACACGAGATAAGGCTTTCTCCGCTCGTCTCCGGAGAGCTACCGTGAGAACGTATCGTATGATATGACTCGACGTTCGTTAAACAGAGGCCTCTTTTATCCGAGATGCGATCTGCACAAACAGCTCCTCGTTCATTCAAGCTCATTTGACTGAGGAATTCCATATCGCCGAGCACTTACTTGGCTGCTATTTGTACCTACCAACCACCTACCTTCCAATGAATACGAGGCTAAGTGTAATGAGATTGGAGCATAAAAGTGGTGTACAAGTTTCGCTGTGAAATAGTTACCAACGAATGGAAAATTTCATACAAAGCCGAGAGCCATAACGATATGATAAACACGAAACGCGGCGAGTCGGCGGGGTTAATCAATTCCATGCAAACATTTTTAGTCCATTGACTATCGCACACTCGCCAGACGCCGGGGAGCCGATCGGCCGAGAACCGGTCACAGCGATGTGCCATCATATTCTAGAGCAAAAACTATACGAGCCTGTTTTAGCAGCTGGAAGTATAGAGATGAACACCGTTATACACGTCCAATGATAGGGCATAAAAATACTGATCATAATAATTGCCGTGGCCAATCTCATTGGCGTGTCTAAAGAGTGTCATAAATATTGCCGATTGTGTAAACATAACATTTTTGTATATTTTTTATTTCTTTGTTTCTATATTTATTCTTTCTGTCTGACATTATAGAACGTGTGTCATCCGCCTAGTGTTTACGAATTACTATCATCAAAATAATCTACATACATATCCCCGTTCTAAGCAGAGATATAAAAGAGATCTATTGATCACATGCTTCAAATCGCAATACCAACCAGACACTACATCTCTAAGTTTAAAAATCCATATGAAACACAAATTCTATCAATTATTACAAATTATGTAACATAATTATGTAAATATTTTTAATCCGCATGAAGATTGAGTCTCACAATATAGTTACCCACTGGCTTGATAAATGCCGTTACTCATTTAACCGACTGCTAATTTTCTATCTGCAATACGTATCCGGTAGGCAATTTATTATGAACATATCATAGAAGCTGCAAACAATCTGACAGGAAGATGAATGGCGAATATCATTGAGCCGGAATGCCGATCAAATCAGAACATCTGTTTAAAACACGTTTGTGTCGGAACATCGCAGTTTTTGAGCATCTTCTACATGCATACAATGATGTCGAACCGATGTTTATTTATGAGCATCGTCTTTTTAGACTTTCGTTTCAGCTAAAACATAAAATAAATTTTACTAATCTTATACGTTAAATAGATCTTTTTCTATTTAAAATGTCTTTTTATGTTGTTAACGAAGGGCACGTTAAGAATAAACCTAAAAGGGTCTTCAAAAAGAATGCGCAAAAATACAAAATTCATCAACAAATTATTTACTATAAAATGGTTTAGTGGATTACGTCCATTATAAGGCTCGCGTAGGCGCAAAAAGAAATGCGAATGCCAACAATTAAGGATGAACGCGTGCGAAATAATGTTAACACGACTAAATAAAAAACGTGAATTGAAAAGAATAACTTAATTCCGTTTCGGACGTAACAAAAGAAAATATCCAGTAAACATTCGGTGTACCCGCTGCGTCTGTATACGTGATCGGATCGTTTACAACTCCCCGCCATTGTCTCTGGCCATTTAGGGGTTAAAATACGTCGGTCGCTTCGCATTCGCATCGGAATCGCATCGCGTGCGGCGACTCCTCAAAACCACGGCCCTTAGCTTACGACGAACGTCGAGTCCGTCCGATGATTTTTATGAAGACATCGCATCGATTTCCATTTTCTTATATTATTCAAAACACGCGTACGGAATAACAACTACCGATACCGACCAACCAACCATCGATCGACGTGTCCCTTGTTTTAGTGCTTGCGCTTTAAAATTGACGTTTTTATTGCATACTCACCATTCCATTCAGTAAATCTCGGTGCAAACTGAATTTTTTATAGCTCCAAACGAGCTCAACTAGCCGGGCGACGGCGCGCGGTGCAAGCTTCGTTCAAAATTAAAAGCCGCTTAGTTATGCGAATTTTGGATAATGCCACGACAAAAAACCGCGGTTAACCCGCTCATTATTCTTGGTCTATGTGTTGTTTTTTTCTCCCATCTCTCGTTAATACCGAACAAACAGCGCTAATGCTCGCCCGTCCGTCCGACCGCCGTCTCGTTTTAAGGCGTGCTGTTTCGATGTGCTAAATAAAAACCCACATACTCGTATTCATATAAATTATGAACGGAACGGAACGAACGTATCGGCATAGAGACGATATTATTACTGCTCGAGGTGTCAGTGACCGTGCACGGCTAATTTTTTAGCCAAAGTCTAGCCGAGTCAGCGTTTCTCAAACTGTGGGGATCACGAACAATGGACCGCACTCGATTCGAGTGGTACGTAGATGCCAAGGGGATAATGCAGATGCTTGTAACGGGCAGTTCGTCACGTATCGCTCTAGACTTTACTCGTCAACATTACATTTTATTCTATTCACTGAGTATCATCGTTCCCGAAAGGATATTATGGCTTACTTGTTTCTTACACCAGCGCAATTTAAACGATATTTAATAAGGCAATTCCAGTGTAGTATCAAATTCAGTCGAAAATGTTGACATAATTAAAATACCGTCCATTAGAATCATTGAATACACTGGATTTCTACTAGAACTGTACGTTCTTTACCTAATTAGTAAAATCCAGAAAGAACATGAAATTTGTTTTCATCTCATCTCAAAAAATAAGTAGAATGAGTATGATATATGATATAAGCTGATGTCATTTCATTATACATTTACATGCGATTATTACTTCACTGATGGAATGAGTTTGAGAGCTGACAGGAGTGGCCTCAAAAACGGCATAATTTTATTAGTTTTAGTGCCCTCGTCGCACTAGGTATCTACGGCACGTGGATTTTTGAACTGATTAAACTCGAGTTCTTTACGAGAAGCAGTATCCGAGTGGCACTAAACCTGCCAAGAGAATTGTCAGGCGAATTTAACACCAACGTAAATTGTTTATATTATGACGACGTAAACTACTTAGTTCGCTGTTAGCATTCATAAACGGAGGACTATTGAACCCGTTCCGAATTATGATTCGGAGCATTAGACATGTTTATTTATAGAGTAATATTGCTAATATATTCACGAGCGTTTCATCTGCACAAATACTTCGTATGTATGTTCCATTTCGGAACACATACTGCGCGCTAACGATCGAACAGCCCAAAATGTCTTTAAAAAATTACAACAATCAATCCTCGAGACGTGATCTCGCTGAGAACCGCTCTTGAATGACAAATTATTATCATAATTTAAAGGTGGTAGAACCTTTACGGTATGACTCCGGAGCTACCACCGCCACACCAATTTCTGCCGTATAACAGCAGTGTTCGTGCCGCTGTATTCTGGTTTGAAGGGTGTGGTCAGGGAGACATACTTAACCGAGGCGTTCCAACTTAGTCCTCAAGGGTAGCAACGGATTTGTAGTTGACCTAAGAAAGGACTTCGATCCCGTCTTAGGTCGACTGCAGATGTCCATGGGCGGCAATGAGCACTTACCATCAGGTGCACTGTAAGCTCGTTTGCTGCCTCAAAATCATAAATAATAATAATAATATCGTATTGTGGACGACGACCCGAGCGGTGACTGTATCTCTGAGAAGACAACATCGTTAGAGTAATTTTCGCGAATGAAAACGGCATGATGTAACTTTACGATCGCTTTGGGCGTAACGATAACATAAAACTTTATTGCCCACCGACCAGTTTCGTCTTGGAGGCGGAAGAGCAAGGGCAGATTAGAGATTTCGCGTTTTAAAACAGCACGATTATGATTATGTTGCAATGTTTGTGCTCTTTTCCATTTTGAGATTTCCTGAACTCCTAACGTACATGAATTTGTTTATATTTTTTACCGTAAGTAATTTTAAAACATGTGTTATAATAGTTGAAGTTATTTTAACCAAACACGATGAATTACATAATAAATCAATTTAAAGGAAAAGCAGTAATTGCATAATAGCTCTAGATCTTTGCCTTTTTATTTTTTTATACATTTAAGCTTAGCGAAGAGGCAATCAGGTCACCTGATTATAAATGATCACCATAAATAAATAAATTACATATTTTGTCATTTTATCTTATTTTGGCATAACTTTGTTTACTGATACGACTACGCCTCTTAGGTGATAATGCTCGCTGATTATTATCTTAAATATGTATATTTCCAATTTCGTTCACGAATTCAACCCACACCTCAAACCAACAAACAAGTTAAGTGGTTTCGTTGTCACTAGCACTGCAGTACGTGCAAAATCCAGCTCTTCTTCGATTAGCTCGATTTATTTAAAATCCATTTGCACGGTTCCTAACAAGTCATTTGTCCCACCCTCACATTTCCACTAACTTTCACGAGACCAGCCAAAATAAACACAGCTTTAAGATTCCTTATATGTTATATTCCATATTGCATATGTCATGAATGATATTATATAAAAACTAAGCTAAAGACATTGACATTTCTTTTTGTCCCAAATTTAATTACTCAAGAAGTCAAACAAAATCTTGCCTACATCTTATCAAGTGGCTGAATAACAAAAAAAATGCAACAAAAAATAAACTAAGCGAAATTTTCTCTGTCAATAGAATAAAAAAACAGAGCTGTAATCATTTAATGTTAATAGAAATAGCAAATAAAATGATCTCGCGAGCTCAAATGATAGCATGACAGCATTGCGTCTATATCGCTGAGAGATTGTAAAGAGACATCACTTCGCAACACTTTGTTAGAGACCACCTCTCGGTCCGTCCGTGGCATGGGTCTTTCTTCGATCGAGTCCAGCTCTCGACGGCTCCACAATGGCGCTTTCAGCGATCCGCGAGAGGTGAGCTCGCGTGCCATTCGGAGATCCATATCTATCTCTTATCGATTAATGCGATCGATGGCGAGGTTGTACGTAATGGTATTAGAGGCCTATCATTACGTGATAGCTATTACGTGTATCGCTGTGAGAATTATTGTAATTCTTTTATATGGATAGTCGGGATAGGTATTTCTCAAGGAGAATTTATAAAAGAGATTTCTATCGCACTGAGCGTGAAGCGTTATTTTATATTATGGTAAAGATTTTACATTTAAAACCTTTGATTGCTTTTGCAGATATAATATACATATTATAATGTTTCAAGTAGGACCAATGTCTATTTCTAAAGACAATGTTTAAATGATATACGACTAAAATAGTGGTAAGATCGTATTCATTTAAAGTGAGATAAGTAAAAGATAAATTGATAAGACTTGATTAATGACATCAGATTGACTCCCATTATGTGATCCTTAACCTCCGTTATTCCATTAAGCGACCGCTAAGAAAACACAATCGGATAATGGAAACGATTTGAGATCCAAAATTGAAAGATGTCTCAAAACTGTAAAAGCAGACGACGACAGTATACGATCCAATAATCTTAAACGAGAGGCGATTGTGGGAACTGGCAAATACTCGCATAATCGATAATGTTTACGAGCCTGCGAATGGGTACGCAATAATCGAATGGGAATCGAAATCGATTTTTCATCAACATCGGCCCTCCTGCATCCAACTCGTTAGTCTGAGCAACGTAGGTGCATATTACTCCAATGTCCAGGTGATATCGAGAGCCCCGTACAAGACTGAAGTTAACAATTACGCTGTCCTGCTCAAACTGTAGGGCCACGAAAGAGATGGTCTCCAACGCATCCAAGAATCTGTAAACCGGTCATCAGTAGGCGGTCCTAACGACCTGTCGATTGATGCAACTGACCCAAAACGGGGATTAGAATAAGCAGTAAATCGATAACGGGCAATCTGAGATAATATTATAAAATTTATTTGGGCACCAATAAATTCTGCCTCAAAAACCAATATGTTCCATTTGTAAAGATTCTTTTGAGTTTTAGGAATACCTACAAATAAATCTTGTGATCTCAGAGGTGACTAAGTTTCGTCGCTGCTAAATTATATAATCGTTTTATAACACAAAAATTGTGGATCATATTTCACACTGCATCATCATCATTTCGGCAAATTCGACAATAAAACGAATTAGTTCCGAGAACTTACCTACCTACCTACCTAGCGAAGTCGACGCCGCCGGAGCAGAATTATAAACGCGGAATAGGTACGTCAATTTCATTACTCGGCTCAAATATGCATTAGTCGGCGAAGCGTGCCACAGTCACGAACTTTTACTATAATTACTGACGGGAATGACGTCACGATTACATTATGAGTTCGACGCGGCGCTATTTTCGTCGTCGACGGTCGCTCCGCACCAACGGACGCAGCGGGGGGTTGATTTTCAAACTTTGATATTCGTCGCCGAGCGCCCAAATTTTCCCGTACATGCATGCCACGTGGAACGGAACAAGTTCGCCTACCTTTAATGGAATTGCCTAAGGAGTGATCGGCTGACGTAGTAGGCGTGAGTGTTCAGGACCTATTTTCGTACTTTACTTTAAGAATGGTACTTTACTTTAACAAACAATTCTACCATTTCTGGTTTAAAAAAATATTACCGACATCCAGACTGGTCTGGATTGCTTGAGCAACTGTTTGTCAATTAGTAGGAGGAATCAACTTGAATCATAACTAACCAAGCGAGTTTGGCTAGTTATGATTCAAATATACATAGAGATTAACATTAAAACTAGAAATTAATACTCGACACTGTGATTCGACTTTTTGTCGAACGCTACAAAAACAACTTCGGACTGATCAACTGGACGGCTGGCTGTGTGACTCAAGTTTTTTCTCAGCGAGTCCGAATCCGAATCTGAAATCTCACGACACCGCGCGCGTACGTACGTACTCTGCATGTAATCACTAATCATCACGTTGGCCACGCGCGCGAGTGTCCTCCCGCGCGACCCATCACGGCCAAGGCCACGTTGATAATAAACTAGGGACGTTCCGATACGAGTAAATACTCGATACTTTTGTTTCTCCGAATCCAAAAGCTCACATCACCGCGCGCGTTTACGTACTCTGCATGTAATCACGAATTATCACGTTGGCCACGCGCGCCAGTATCCTCCCGCGCGACCCATCTATATATCTATAAAGACTAGGGACGTTCCGATACGAGTACGTACTCGATATTTTCGTCTCGATAAGTTTTTTGTTATAAATTTTAGCAAGCAAATGCATACAGGCCACCTGATGGAAAATGTTTATTATCTCCAATGGACACCTGAACTCAACCCAAGACAGGATCTTTCTTAGGTCGACAACAGACCTCAAGAGTAGGTACGCAGCATCTACTCTTGAGGTCTAAATTGGAATGCCTCGGTTAAGTATGTATCGATCTATCGATACTGTGTTGGTGTCGGCACATCACTATTATAAACGCGTCGTACGTAATGATGAGCGATGTGCTCGCTCACTGCTCTCTGCTACCCAACAAAAAATGAGCGTGCGCGCTACTACACGTGGTTGGTGGGATTGTTGGTTGGTGTCTATGTGCCTCCGTCGACGCGATACAATGGTACCGAAAATTAAAACGCAACGTATACAAAACACAAATCCAGAAAAAGATGTTACCTAATGAAAGCGTAATTTGGAAATATCTCAAAGGTTTCATTTGTAGTCGACCTAAGGAAGGACTTCGATCCTGTCTAAGGTTGATTACAGATGTCGATGCCGCTCGGGAGTGAAAATATATGTATAAAAAAAAGCATACAACAGAGTACCTACCTATTGCGTGACACCAGTTTTTGTAGTGCATCGGGAAAAAAAAACAATGGCCGTCCAAATTACTCGGCTCTGTCGTCAATCCTCGCAAATGTTAGGATAATTCGAGTTGATTGCGATCAACGAACGAGCAGCTCGTTGTCGGTTCAACGATACAAGAGCCCATCAAGCAGGGCGATGCCCGTTGTAAATCGGTCTACGACACGTACTCTTAACTAAGAGACTCTCGGGACATGGCAGAAGGCGATACAATTTCAAAGAGGACAAGCCGTAAAGTGAATTGAACGGCAGACTCTAAACGCGAACTCTGCTTCGAACAAAGCCGTATTTGATCCATCGAGAACCTTCTACGGTTCGACTTCGGAGGCTGCTGCTGCTGTGTTCTGGTTTAAAGGGCGCGGTCAGGGAGACATACTTTAACGAGGCGTTCCAACTATATAGCTATACATTTGTAGTTATACATAGTAGATCTAAGAAAGAACTTCGCGTGGGCGGCCGTGACCACTTACCATCAGGTGGACTGCATGATCGTTTGTTACATCAAGATCATAAAAAAAAGACTCTAAACGCAAACTCTGTTGCGCACAAAGCCGTATTTGATCAATACATCTTTACTACCTCTATAAATGTATTAACAATTTTCAAATCGTTTCCGAAATCACTTAAGACGTGGTGTAGGACGGAATGTAGGCAGCGATCGAGATTGGCGGGCCGTATCAGTCTCTATTATGGTTATCCAACAGGCAGTCTATACTAGAAGCGAGTAGTAAAGTGATTACAAAGCCGCGTCGTGTGGGAGAATTCAATTTGTTCGCTCTTGAGGGAGCGGTTGGTTCTACGAAGGTTTTAAGTTTAGATAATATCTACACTACACTCGACAAATAACCGTCGTCGTATTCGGATCACGCGCCCTCATTCCTCCAAGCTAGTGCATCGTACTTGGAAATGTGCATCATCGTGCGTGTGTGGGTATTGCACGCAAAAATAACGTTCAACAAAGGACCTTGGACGTCGGGTTGAACGAACTGCTTATGAACGATAGGTAAACACACACAGCGAGCTGATTGATCGTAAAATTGTCCTGAGCCGTCAGCTTTGTTCGAGTACGTTGTGGATTCGCTGACAAGTTACAGCCCAGCCAGCCTTGAACTCGACGTGTCATACGTACGTATCTGGTGCGTGCGTAGTTCCGCGTATACACGAATGTGGTACGAGTAAACAATGTTCATGGGAACGGAGCTGACAGTATCAGATGTACGCACGGGATAAGGCACATTCATAACACGCACGTACCGGGAGGGGGCTATGGAGGTACGCATGTAAACATTACAATCTTCCATCAAATGTCACAAATGGCGACGTCGTTGTCGGTGCGTCCGCGGACGCGGGGCCATGTCGAAAACGGCCCAGTCGTGTATTTCCGACAAACCGCAACCGGTGCACGGAGATAAGAATGCGATGTAAAATAATTAATGGAGCGTGCTTAGCTTGTTAAAATTATTGTGTTCATATACATACATACACACACGAGTATGTGTAGTAGACGTCAAGATTGAAATGAAGGCGAATTTATCTCATTTTACACAACGACAAGAGTGGAATAAGCAACGATTTATGGACACATAATTCATAATTAACCTCCTCACTCAGAGAAGATGTAACGATGAATACAAAATTACCCTTTAAGTAATAATTAACGGTCCCCGAATGTAGCAGAAAATACCGATCAACGCCCTGTCTTCGTACTCAAATATTCGCAAGCTCCATCATACCCAAAAGCACTTACAAACAGATCCCGAATCCTTTGCCTCCACCAACGGTACATCTAGGTCCGGTCGGAGCTGCCTATCACTCGTCCCGTACAACAAACAAGGCAATTGACTCCGCGCAGATCATTATCAGACATGCCACGCTCGACGGCCGCCGCACTTGCGTGCCTCATTTTAAATACCCGAGATCCGATATATGTACGCAGGGCTGCCGTATGCTTAAACGCCGACCCGGAATTGAAATTCCAAAATTGAAAAAACATTACACCAGCCAAAAAAAAACCTGCGGTTTCTTGCCGGATCGTCTCAGTTCCGATGTAGCTTGTACCAAAATGTAACATATTAACAATTTGTAAGTGCCCCGTTAGGCCTATACAAAATAAATGCTATTTGTATATATTTGAATTTGGAATTTCATTTAGCTAGCAGTTCAACATTTCATGGTTCGATTCTGATGGGTTCTGCTACAGATATATCTGCCATGGTTGTATACCTTGCAGTTTTCGTATTGTCGTGTTCTGCTGGGAAGACTGTGGTAAGCGAGACACATTTAACCGAGGCATTCTAACTTAGTCCTCAGGGGTGGCAAAGGCAATGGCAAGGGATGTTATATCGACACACAATAACACACAGAAAACTGTCAGTCACTGTCTGTCAGAAACTGGACAGAATAAGCCTAGGCCTTGGTCCGTCGTCTTTTCTCCCCCGTTTCTACTTGGGATCTTTCCTCCCACGCTACTGGAGGTATGTAGCGGGACATATGGCAGCCCTAGATATACGTACAGTCTTTTCATACAACCGCCCGCAAGAGTTATGATTGTGCTTATCCCTTCACCGTCTTTAGTTTTCCCCGAGTCGGTCGAGTTTGCCAATTTCAATAAAACGTTTGTTTGATGACGTTATTACTTTAAATATAGAACTAATGGAGTTGTCATCTGCTGAAGACGTCGAGAGACGGGTTAGCTGTAACCGAGGCGCGCTTCAACGTCAGATTCAGATCAAAAGCATTTGTCCCTAATAATATTATAAATGTGGACGTAAGTTAGCTTGTGACACTTTCACGCTAAAAGTACTTATCCGATTATCGTGAAACTTTGTACACATATTATTAGAGGTATTAAAAAGTACGTAGGCT
>DWTF01000116.1:0-15878 GCA_018250225.1 Udranomia kikkawai
CGAGCTACAAAAATATGTTGGTTGGTGGTTATTTTCTTATTGATTAATAATTAATTTTAAATCTTTTGAGTGATTTTTTTAAACAACTTTCATTTTATTAAGCATGATCTACTTATCTATCTATAAGAACCAATACTTTAAAATAAATACATCTTTTACCAGATTCTAATAAGAGTTCCAAGCAATAGATTCCAAGTTGTTATAATTTTCATAAAAAATATTTTATCGCTCTAAAATGCATTATGAATAATAATAATAACACTCACAACTATACATATACCAAAAATGTATAGTTGCAATCTTAATATTATTCATAATAGCTGGATTTTTTCTTAATATATCTCCTATGCTGTATAACAATTAGCTTATTACATTATGCAATTCTAACCTATGCCAGACGCAAGATGTAATTAGGTGCCCTAATTGTGTACGAATTTCTATAGGATCATTAAAGCAACTACTAGTGATTAACTCGCTTTCTTTACTAAGTAGAATCTATTTAATTAGAATTGACAAGAATGTATCATTTGCAACCATTTCTTTTACTGTCTATGAGTATTAAATTGTTATTACCTATTTAATCTTATGAGAGAATATACCTTTATTATGGAACGATTCCTAGAGTCTCATTTATTAATGAATGAGGAAAGATCTGTACAACATAACAAACATTGAGCCTTCCCGAATCTTGGTTAAAGGTATTAAATGAAGAAGCCTAAAACATTTATAATCAATTCTAATAAGAAATGAAGATTCTACATTAATCCTTTATCCTCAGAAGTATGGAAGTCTTTCACACTACTAAGATATACGATAAAATTCCACAGAACATGAAGTGTCCGCAATAGAGCATATATTAAACCACAAAGAAATTATGAACGCAAACATTTACATGTACACATTTATAGTAGTAGTAGAAAAGTGTAACGGAAGTACTTTCTTACTTTACACGCCTTCAAAAATACTATCGATAATTCCGTCATCTCTTTTCAGCGTCTTTCCTCACAATTAATGCAACAATAGAATCTAACTACCGATCATCTTCTTACCAGATCATGTCAAAAGTTACGAAGAATACCCCGACGGACAGCTCCCGAATTTCCTAAAGTAACTAATAATAATGCGTGTAATTGATAAATGACTAATTGATTCAGAATCAGTAAATCATATTTTAATTCTATTATAATTTTTAAAAAAATCAGCTAGGTACAAACATGGTATTTTCAGACTACGATGACAATTCTCAATCCAAATTCAAATTTAAATTACAATACGACCAATTTAAAAAGCAGTCGGCTAGCTACGCACCTGATGGAGTGACGGGGCTCTCGGCGTTGCTGAGCAGCTCCCACTTGAGCTGCAGGCGACGGAACTTGCCGCCGGAGTTGTTGCTGCCGTTGCCGGTGTTGCCGCTCGCCACGCTGTTGGCCGAGCCCGGCCGCCATTGCTCGTCGCCACTACACTCCAGCTATAACACACGAACACTACTGTAATCAATGGTCTTCTTTTATTTTTGGAGATCGGATATGAAGTCTTTCTTCGTGTTTTTGTGTTACGGGACCGATAGTCTTTCTTAGTATTTATAGGCCGATAGTAATGTTTTTCTTGGGTCTTTGCATGATAAATGAATTGGTGGGTGCAAACTGACGTGAATATCGACTAATATCGAAAGATCTTCGATAGTTACAAACACCAGTAATATAACCAATGAAATTTAGCTAAACTGATGACACTGAATCGTTTCAGCTCCAGCGAGCTCAGAACATGAAAACTGCACTTTAAAAATGTACTATACGTTTCAAATTAATATACTATAGCGTTATCTATACACCAAAGACATAAGCTTATAAATGTGAGATGCTAATTTATATTCATCATCCTTTTAAAGAATTGTTAAGATTTTAAAATTATATCTGGTATAGTCTACACACTTCTACTTTTAAAAGAAAAAATATCTAAGTTTAAAAGAAATAATGAGCATATTTCTAGCAATCTAAAATCCTTAATATTACAATGTACCAATCCATTATTGAAAACTGACTCATTTATTCCCTTTAATTCTATAAAATTAAAACTTCTAAAAAGTATATTTATGAAGACATGCGTTAAATGTTAATAAAATCACTATTCTCTAGGTAAGACTGTATTAACTAAGTGTACTGAAATAGCTAATTAGTTCCCTGTACGTTTTGTATAGTATTTCCCAGTTGGAAATCTTCCCAGAAGTTATTGTAATGAATACGCCGACAACTGGGTAAACAGTCAGTGGATATGCGTCATTACTTGACTGACGAATATCATGTTGTACATCAACCACAACAGTTTGTGGTTGCGTGATTTCTTCATAATGACCCGTACAAGTGTATATTAAAACAAAACGTACTATATCTGCGTAAAGTGTAGCAGTTGCGTAATATGATTTGACGATAAAAATGATGAAAAAGAAAATGGTGACGGACCACAAATGAAATTGGTGCACACATTAAAAAAAAATCACTCCAATCCAAGTCTAACACAGACTAAGCGTAACTGAAAAAAAATGCCGAAAGCGTTTGCCAACAACAATAACCAAAAAAATATTGACAAATCAAAATAAGCTGCTACTCGAAGCACATTCAATTCCACACAAGGCCCCCCAGTTACCTTTAAGTCATTGCCGGCGGGCTTAGCGGGTTTATTGTTCTCTAAGCTATCTGTGTAATCGTCACTGTCATCGAAGACGAGACGATCGAAAGCTTGCATGAGTTTGGAGCCCAACTGGACGCCCGACCATCTCCTGTTGTTCTCTAACTCGATACGGCTGTTGTTCGGACAAATGTCATAGCCGATAGCGGTGGGATTCACACAGGACCGGGGCCTGTTCTTTTCCACGGTTGTTTTAACGTTGGCCGAGTCGTTCAGCAGGTCGGGCGTCGAGGGTTCTTTGTTTTTGGGCTCCTTGTGTCTCATAATGACGCTAGTTTGGCAATCGTCGCTGGACAGGCCGCTCGACTGCATCGAACGTACCAACTTCAGGAGGTTCCGCTGGTTGAGTGTTAGTGGCGGAGTGTTAATCGAGGTGGGCTGTTAAATACATGAAAGTTGTTTTAACATCATGCATCATGCCATCCAGCGTTAGTAAATGTAAATAGAGGAACGTCCTTGATAGGTTCGCCTGTCGGCAGATACGGATCGTTCGATTGTGCCTTTATTTGCATTTTATGAAAGCTGTGCACGAAGGTAAACGCTAAATTTGTCTTCGATCGCTGTGAAATGTGGTTCCAAAGCACATGCAATAAACAATAAAATGCAAATAAAGCGACATTTGCTTAGATTTGAGGCGATAGACAGTATGTAGTAATATGATATCAAGGTTCGCATGTACGTTGGCACTTATTTGTCAATACAAATATTTTTACGAGTAGGAATGATTTGTTTCTGTATCGTGAGTATCGTAGAGGTGAACATACCCGGCTGGCTGCTCGCATGTCATTCTCGATTCTCTTGAAGCTTCTGTGCAGTTCTCGCATTTCAAACATAAGATCCAGAGAGAAGGGCAATAGTCTCAAAGGCTCCAGACTGGCCAGTAACGTATCCAATAGGGCTCTACACCGCGACTCCCCGATGCATCCCGCTAGTATGAGGGAATCAGGCCCGTAATGTTTCGCCAGGATTGATTCCCTTGTTCTGACGTACGATACCCATGCATCGACGGATTGCGCGCTGTGATAAAAAAATTAGAGTTTTAAAATAATTGTGGTATTACAATCATATCATGAAAATATTTTCAGGTACACTAAAACTTAGTTGTTTTTAAAGGTAGGTTTAAAACTTTAATTTATGGCTTTCACAAAAAAGTGTTCCAAACACTTTTTTGACATCATTTTTTAATTTCTAATTTAACAAAAGAAATAGTTAAATTAGAAATCCCCAATTTCAGTTGAAAAAGATATTTCAACCCAGTATGACAATATTGGAATTTTGATTACTACACATATTCTAATATTTTCTTTGTTAAAGACTACAAAAGAACCGTTTCATTTTCTAATTATACTCACTTTAGAAGGCCCAAAATAAATGCGTTAAACTTCACCAGTCCTTCGGTAACAGCGTCTTCGCTGTTTATTCTCAGTACCAGCTCGTTGAGAGATTTCGTTATCGGACCTGAAAGGGATCATTTTATAAATACGAGTACATACAAGAAAGAAAGGTAAATGTCGCTCCTTAACTTTGTATACTATACTGGGAATTCGTTTAGAATTTGTTGTAATTAGATTGAGTTGAAGTTTCTATCGCATCATACTGACTTTCTTACGTACATATGTTATTAAGATAATTTACAAAAAGAGAACTAAAGCTATATGTAAAAACTATATAATTAATCACACAACGACGATTACGATTCCCACAAGAGAGTATTATTAATGTTTTAAGCTACTTTCTATTTTTACTATAGTAAAATATTGTGTTCTTAGAGGCAAGTGATATCCACCGACAGTGATAAATTTGTTAATTAGTGTTACAAATAGCAACCTGCTTTATACAAAAGGGGGAATAATCTAGATAATATTATTATGAAATACAATACCTTGTCTAGCGGTTGCTTCCACCATTTGCCAAACAGAATTGTTGACAGATCCAAACGAAGTCTCGATACTTTCTTTCAGGCCATCTCTGAATATTGCATATAAAGCTGGGCATAACGCATTCAGAGCTATTTTTGCGCAAGCCGGAGACTGTTTTGAATCACCTAAAAATGCTAATTCAGCCTGGTCCGTCGCAGGTGAGAAGTGCTGAATTAACATTTCCACAGCATCCGTAACGTTTGAGACTAAGGCTAAAACAAGAAAAAAGACGTTAAAATTTCTTATCGTCAATTAACCGTCGTATAATAACAATACCATATTATTGTTTACTACTACATACCTCTTTTCTGTGACACATCAATCAGGTCATATTTGGCTCTTCCTTCATGAAGGGTGGGAGTTCCGAATTCATCTGGGCTCACTTCTCCCTCCTCGCAGATAGGTATCTCTGCTAAGTTTTTGCCCTAAAATTGAAGGAGTTAATAGTGATCGATGATTTTAGAAATGTAACGAATGTAGCAAGAGGTGTTATTGTTAATGGCGAATGAGAGAAAAAAATAAACAAAAAGGACGATCACGTGACATGTGCTACGAAAAAAAAACAGAACTGCGGTGTGACAACAGGTAACTTTAAAAGAAGCATAGACAGGAGTAAGGATCAGTTTGTAGAAAAAAAAAATCAGAAACCAAGGATACTCACAGAAATCAACGGGCAATGTGATGCGAGGGGAACATAGGGGAAAAGGGATACCATTACCTGATAGTGTCTTTGAGCGATCACCGCAGAAATGTTAGGTGAATTAGGTGGAGTTGCAAGATTGACTACCTTAAGCTCTTCTATAGCTTTGACTTGGGCCGGTTGGCACTCTGTTTTACCTTCGGATTTTTGCGCAAAACTCACAGATTTCTTGCTATTACAACTACTAGCGCTAGAATCTGTAGATTTCTGATTTTCTTCCTGAGAACGTTTCATTTGGAGAAACTTGGTAACCTGACTTCTTACCTTTTGCACTTGGTTTTGATCCCATTCGTCCATATTTTGACAGTTGAATCCACTTTGTTTCAAGAACTCTTCTAGCTGTTGCAAATCTGCGCTACTAATAAGAGCCCCTGGAGGCGGAAAATCAATATATTCCATTTTTTTCGTTCTTGGTTTTGGTAAAGGAGGCGTATGCGGTCTATGAAATTTAATTTCATTAGATTTTCCTGATTCAAGACTGCTTTCTGTTCCAACGCCTTCATCTTGATAATATTCGTTGTAATCAGCATCTTTTTCGGCTGCATCGAGGAATTGTTGCGATAATCTTTTAGCGGCTAAATCATTATTCTTTCTATAATCGATGTTCTGGTTCTGTAGATAATAAGGTTCTTGTAATGATCTTCTTTTAGTTTTATGTTCTACGGCAGCCGTAGCACAAACAATTGGATCTTGCATAAATTCATCCATTTCGAACATACTATAACGTTTGGTATGACTAGTAGACTTGCGAGTTTTATCCACTGATTTACGTAATATACTCTTTGGTAGGGGAGGTCTCGGAGGGGCTAGCTCTCCTTGTTTGGCCATTCGATTTTGATCGGCCAGTGATAAAGATCGCTTCGGTATCGTAGGAATAATTCTTTGTCCGTCATTATTGACGCAACTAGCCTCTGAGCTTGTGGCACTATCGTATCGATAAACAAATAGTGGATTGAAGTTTCCAGCAGGGGCGGGACTATTCTGTGCAGATGAATCAGTCAACATTGTAGAAGAGCCTCGATATCCTGATGAAGGTTGAGTAGCCGTGCTTGAACTAGAAGATACAGCAGTATTGTTTCCGACCAAATTATTGCAGTCACAACTCATTGGCCTATTCTTTGATTTACACGAAGGTGAAGAATTGCAATATTTATCGCTGCATTTAGACACACCTTCTTTTTCTTTTATTTGTGCCAATTCGGGTAATTCCGATAGTAATTGCCTGCATTCGACAGGCAGTAAGAAGTTAAGGGAGTCCCAGTCTTTTATGTGACCTAAACCTTTTTTCTTCAAAATCTCCACATCATTGCAAGAGAAGGGTCGCTTTCCTTTGATTTGCATTCGTGCCTTCTTGCTTTCATTCGGTTTCGGAGAAATGTTTACTTTTAATGGGTTTAAATAAATATTTGGTCTACCATTTAAGAAACTGATATCTGGTAGTGTATAATTTGGGTAAAGTACAAACACAGGCTTCTCACAATCCCCTTCTTTTAATTTTTCTAAGAAAGACGGCTCAACTACTTTGAGAAGTTCTCGTTCATGAGAAATTGTTGACACTTGGATATTTGATGTTTGCATGCTCTTATCTAATGTATCAGCCTCCAGATGTGTAGAGGTAGACTTATGATCACAAGACTCTCTCAGCGGTCCTTTGTTCATTCTTGTAATTTGTGTGCCATCAGATTCAGAACAACTTGAAATGCTCACACTTGTAGCTGATGATTGTGACGAACAAGATTTCCTACTTCTTGTTTTGCACGGACTATTATTTATGCTTATATTAGATCTCTTAATATGAGGTTTGTTGACGACGGCATACAAATTTGTTTCACTGCCGCTTAACTTGACTCCATCAAGATTTTCTTCTTCTTCAATTACTTCATCGTATACTCTGTTATATGGGTTAATTGAACGGACTTCGTCATAAACAGCCGATTCATTGTTTTCAGTTTCACAAGGTAACTCAGCTTGTGGACGATCTGCTAAAACTGTTTTTGAATCTGCGAGTTTCTGTTCTCCCATAGATTCACCACTTTCACCCCCAGAACTTGAGGGCCAACACTCAGACTTATCTAACTGATCCATACTAACAATTCCATCATTACTTATACTCTTTTGTTTCATGAAAAGCTTTACCAAATTGAATGACTGTTTTGGCTGACTTTTATCTGAGGATGTTTGATTTTCAGTCGAAGAGGTACTCATAGGCTCTGAATGTTGGCTTCCAAGAGTTGATCTATTTTGTGAGACATCGTATACTTTCATGCATGTTGAATTCCCGGTTAGCTTGTGATTTGTGGTAAATGAATCAACCTAAAATCAATAATCAAAATGAGAATGTATACAATATAATAAGAAAAAACAAAAAATATAATCATTAATTATTTATACAGATTGTTATGAAAGTACCGACCGTTGAATTACTAAGAGCTGTCGAATTGATAGAACTGCTCATAAGTTTTCGGCGATATAAATTAGGCAAACTTTGGCTTTTAATTACTGAACTACTCATTTCAGTTGTTACATCAGTCGATTCGTTTGAGTCTTCATTGTTGTTTCCGGATGGGTGCCTAAAATGTTTGATACAAATAAATATATAAGTCTCAGTACTTAGCATGCAGTCAAGTTTAAAAAATTTATGATACGAAAATTAATCAATTACCTTCTTAAAGGTGTTTCACTGCATTGTTTCTTAAGTTTACTCCACGTAGTTAATCCTAAATCACTTCTAGCCATAGAGGTTGTTAGCTTATTCGTTATTTTCTTACATCTTTCTAGTAATTCTAAATTCCTGCGCGTTCTTTCATCACTATCTAAAGCTACTAAATTATCCTTACCCAGTTTGTCTGAAAACGATTACAATATAAGCTGTGAGATTATCACGAATACATAATGAATCATCGCTGCATATTTGATAAACACTACATCATGCACGTTACTAATTTTACTTATGAGCTTATCAATAATCTTTGGATGGTTACCATGTTTTTGATTGACGGCAGGTTCAGCGCACTCACTGTCCTCGGAGTAAATGGTGAGACTGCCCTCAAAGGCGATGGTGTAGTTGTCTTTATTCGCCTGGCACGTTAGTATGAGGTCCTGCTCCGTAGGCAACTCACAATCTAAACTGTCCACACTGAAGTGAACACCATGTGCACCTTCCTTCACCGGAGAGAATAGGAGCTCCGATTTGCATATAGACATAGTGTTGATTGAACCGACGGATTCTTCTCCCTATATAAAGATAAATAAAGCTACTTAATGACTAGTCAACAAGCTAACTTCAATTGTTAATTAATCATAACGTAAACGTTTACATTGATAATGAGTTTACAGATCCAACTCAGTGATATCGGGCGCAATATCTGTCTCATGAGTGTTTCGGTGGTGTTAAATTAGAACATTGTACGTGTAGGTAGCTCGTGCGCTTGCGCATAATGCTTGCCGGAAGATTTCGAAACGCTTCAAGCGATAGTTGGAATATAAACATTTGCACCGTGCACGAATTATTCTCGGTACTGTTAAATTCGATTCTAAGATACGCAGCAGATGCATTTACTTCTTCCGAATTGGATAGGCAAAGCTTAACATGAAAAATATAATCACCATCTTTGTACTAGATGTTAATAAGTTATGGTGCTAAGATAATAATGTTCTTATCGAAAAGTATTTGATTTTTTCTGAGTATAGTAATTAATGATTTAAACATCATTATATTTTTCACTGTAGGTATCTATGAACTAATATGTCTACACAATACTGTTCAACACTTCAGGACATGACACATGCTGCGAAGCGAGTGTTATCAATTTAATTCCTTTTCCTGCTACAAATGAGGTCACAAATCAAACAGCGACGCATCATATATTTTGCTCTCGGAATTGTTTCAACCACTTTTTATTCTCATTGGTAATATATAGGACTAGCGAGAAAAAGGAGGGTACATTTAGAACACAATAAAACATTAATTAAGCAACGTGCACTGACGAAACGTTTAATGATAACATCATATATTGCTTTATTTTGCTCTCGGAAATGTTTTCAACCATTTTATATTGTCGTTATAATGTATAGGACTAGTGAGAAAAAAGAGGGTACATTTAAAACATAAATTAAGCAACGTGCACTGACGAAATGTTTTATGAAAACAGTAAACAATGTACCTTAACAATTAATGAATTTGGTCAAAATATTACGTTAAAATATTATAGTCTTTTTAATATATTATTTCTTAAATGGAACACCGTTAAGGCAAATTGCATATTTTCATCTTAGACAATTAACAACTTACTGAATAATATCCATTGCATGAATCCCAATCAAATTCAGTCACACCCATTTTTAAACAAAACACTTCGTATAGATGTCTCAAAATGTCCTCACTAAATCACACTTCAACAATTTGTTCCAATAAATTCAATGTTCGCGGTTGAAAGATTCTGCTACCACCGATATACTGTATAATGTCCGGTAGTATCATTATGTGACACACACTCCATTAATTAGGAGAGCTTGTAAAGATCCCGTAATGACCTTATTTAAAAAATTACATGTGATTAACTTCATTGCAACAAAACACATAACACTACGAACTTCACTCCCGACGCCCTGGGCGCTACTGGGGCACCGAGGATATTAATTTTAATATTAGCCACTGCCTACGGCTCTCAAACTTTAGAACGGAATTAAAATTTAACTGGCTCGCTCGCACAATAAACAAATTGGTAGCTTTCTTCGACACGATAGTTCGAACGCGACTGTTCAACTCACAAATGTGCGTTAGGAAATAGAACTTCAAGGGGCCCAAGCAGTGCAAGCCTAATTACCACGATAACAAAAACAAACAAACTCTAATGATGCGTTAATTAGTGATTAATTTCAAGGCTTCTGTGAATTCGTGTTCACCCGAACTTCGTCACTCGACGAAATTGGTTAAATTGTATGTTATGTGAAGCTTGTAAATGTATGTTGTTGTTAAAAGAGTAAAATAGTTTGAGAACGAGTGACAAATTGAATAGACTTCATTGGCAACTCACACATGGTTGCCGTATGTGTACGTCCGCACATTGGGGCGAGAAATAAATATAGCACACACACACATACGCAATGGACGGAGGGAATGACTGTATGGACGGGGGAATAAAGAGCGTAGTTAAACTGTTAAACCGATTGACGCAATTCAGTGTGAACATTTACGCACACATTGAAGGCGGTCTTATTTTATCTTTACTACTCGCACATCCCGTGGGACCAACGTACTATGGGGGCACTTTATAGGAAGACTAGTTGTGAATGCGAGCCAAGTACTTTGGACTTTCCATCTATTTGTATATGCGAGTCTACGATCTGACTCCTCCCGGGACGATACGCGGAACTAATTTTAATGTACTTATACTAAATATTATAATATGAAACTAGACTAACTATGTATCTAATATTATGTGTTTACAGAAACTTCTTCTCGTCTTTACATACAGTAGTGTATAAGTTGTTTTACATTTCGTTTCAGTAAAAAAAAAACAAATTGTTTAACTAAGCATTGACACATAATACCTATCACTATTTGTAATAGGCTTATACGGCTATGTAAAGATGTTAAGAATTAATAGTAAAACGAATTTCAAATAAATCTTACAACTCGAAAGGAATTTCAAGATTTTAAAATAATTATTATTATATACTTAGTAGCACTTAAACGCACTGTTTGGACAAGATAAAGATTGTCCTTTGTGATAAAACTATAACACATAATAGAAAAGAAATATCTGAAGACTAAACTATTGGTTTACTATAACTCCAAAAGATCTTAATATACACAAATCACACAGTTTCAAGCGACATCTATCGTGATCTAGGCAAATCAAAAAGTTCTCTGGTTGACAGGTAGATGGCGTAGTCAACAATAATGATTGAAGACACTCATAATAATATTGTGTGGAACAGAGAATAGGTATAATTTAGTGTAAAATTAACTATAATAAAAGAATACGGTTTAGTGATATGAGTCATGAGAGGTGTCTGTTGTAATAGCGTTAATGATATGAACAAACATTAAAACAAAGAAACGAGTATGAAACATTGAGAGCAAAGCGAGGCGAACCTGAAAACTACTGTCGCCACTGATAGAACTGTCGAATCGAAACTTTTCCATGAGAGAGCTCGAGATGCTCGCGAACATCTCGCCTCGCGGGTTACACTGCAATACACCATGACATGAAACCATATCCACCAACAAATTAGTAGAAAACTGAAAAAACAAACATAATATACGTGGAAGAGAATATAAGTAATGCTCATGAATACAATAAATATAGAATACAAAAATATATAAATTGTAACGATGTTAGTTAATACCACCAAAATACAATACCTATAAGGATGTAGGTACTCTAATGTAATGTAATAAGTGTTCGTAGGTAAGTAACAGAATTGATAGATAACCGTTGCCCATAATGTATGTCAATATTATTAGTTCACAATTAATGAGGATGTTATTTAAGAAGTTAGCTATAATAAAAATAGAGAGAGTAATGTTGTTGAATAAACTTAGATGTGGTTTTTGAGTAAAGCCCCACGAAAGTTAAATAATATTGACAAAACACTTTTGTATTGTAAATATTATAACTCTCACTAATACAAATGACAAAAAATACGCAATATTTTAAAATATTTGCCGATTTGTATTATTTTATCCTTTCAGCATTGCATATGATAAGCTATAAGCAATTGGTGCATCTAGTCTAAACAACAATATTATCTCAAATAGAGCACTGACATTACGCTTTGCTAAGGTACAAGACTTTACACAAGGTATCTGTGATCAACTTCAATAACTGTTCAATGGAGTAGCTAACAGATGAACAGTAGGCGGCAGTAATCACTTAAAATTGTCGAAAGATTATTTCTATTTCTATAAATTAACACCTTGTTTTCTTTTTCCAGCAACATTCATAATGTTAACGACGCATACAGTAACATCACGGCTTAACTAATGAAAATATTACGAAATGTAACTAACGACTTGTTTTTATTGTGCATGCTTTTAAATGCATCACATTTAGAAAGCCCAGAAATAACTAAATAGTGAACTTTGGTCTCCTCTTCAGACGTAATCCTGATAAATCCATTTGGATTGTGAAAGAAGCGACATGAGTATTTCCTTATTGCCTGGGAACTAATAAATATTGTATGTTATGTTGTTGTTCTCCATAATGTCTCTTATTTTTATGGTCAATGAACTATTAGCAAATGTGGTAAAAACATTAGAAAATTATCGACATATTAACAATTCCACACGATTTTGATATCAACATATCATAATTTAAAAATTGTATTAAATTCATAAGACATTTATTATTGTTAATTAGACTACCATTCAAATATAAATGCTCAAATATGTTAGAAGTCTTAGTTATAAAGGGATTAAAATTTTGCAGTCCTTATTCTTAAAAAAAACCTGTAAATTATGATTTCGGTTAAGATAGATTCTAATTTGTTTACATAAACATTTTAATCTAACATCTTATCAAGAACACGCAAATATCTGACGAGGGCAGGTTTTATATAATTAACCATATGGCAAACCTTGCTGTCCGAAATACCTTTAAATGGTAGAAACGTAAAGAAGCTAATAGCCTATCATTACAGTTTGTCTTATTGTACACGTAATCTACAGAAGCAGAAGTAAATTGATACGAATCTGTCGTAAATTTACATGAAATTAAGGCTCAACAAGGTTGATAATTGAACAAACTAATTGTTTTTACAGACCTTGCTCAGTTTGTCCACAGATCCGACCTTTTATGGTCGTACCGTTACAAAGGAAATAAAATAACTTTAATGCTTTAAAACCTGCAGCGTTAACGATTTAATTGTCTTCTGCCAGAGGTTACGTTTTTCGTTGAGATTTTCATCAAGAAACAGCTGCGTAAAGCAGGTCTCAAATAAATTCATTTTATAATTATGATTACGGGTAATGAAATTAACATAATTTTTGAAACCAGATCTTTTCGCAAGCACATGTTTGATTACAAACGACCTACTTTAATTTTTAATTTGCTGTATAGTTGCTGACACATTGGCGTAAGTCAGTCACATTGCATTTGGTAGCATACATTTTTCTCGTAGTAGTTCTTCTGTATTCGTAAGTTACTCATATTAACGAAGAATTACTTATTACCTGCAACGGTAATTACCAAATGCCCTTTCTACTTATCTCAAAAACAATGTTTAAGGAAAACAATATTTTTTAATATTAATAGCATTATTTCAGCAAAAAGTAATAGAATATGCAAAAATGAAAAATATTTCATACAATAAGTTCATGCATACAAAGTTGCCGGCCACAGCTGATCTTTAAAATTTAATACATAACCAATAGCTATGACATAATAATTACGAATAAACTGCATTTACCATAATCGTCTGTAATTTAGGACCGTTTCTCATTGACTTTATTGAATGATTGATCTTAATCGTTCTACGCTTAGCGAAGGATTGAAACGATAAACACCATTTAACATTTTGATTGACGATTCAATTTTTGTCGTCTTGTCTGCGTTGAAATTGCTTTATGAATTGTAGATTGCTAATAAAGTTATATAAAAGGAAAAGGAACATATTTGAGATTTAAAAAAATGCTGAAACAAGCGACAAATTTTCCACTTGGTATTATTTTTTTCATGATTTGAAATATGAGTATGTCTGTATTTCTTTAATCAGCTGAATGAATGGTTACATATCCGGCGATTGTGTTTTGTTAGAATATGCGAGATAGTTTCAATAAACACAACGAATTTTGAAATATAACCCAAGATTCAAATAAAATAAAGATCCACATTGCCTTATGCTTCGCGCTCTTACACTGTAGTACGACCGTTGGTATTGTATTCTAACCATTATTATCGTTTTTTTTTTCACTATTGTATTAAGTATTAAGTATTAAGTATTAAGATGAATATTAACTATATTCATCTCTTAAGTCTTTTAAGGTCATACAACAATATGTGTATTGTTCGTAACATACACTGTATTATAGTCTATAGAATGTCAGCGTTACATTAGAAATGAGGCAGTTGTAGTTTTAAGTTGAGTGGAGAAATTTTCAGTAAATGTCTTGTTAAGGTAAATGAATATTAACAAATATCTGTTGTCTTCGTCTTCAGCTTCGTCGTGTATGTAATTTGCATATATTACACATAAGGTTTTTTTAAAGAGTTAAAATTAACTCCTACACTGAGGTTAATTATTTCTCAATCAGGCATTCAACTATTCACAAGCTCAAATATATTATTCTGTATATTTTCACACTGCTTTCTATTTTGTTTAGTGTAGTGCGAAATAACTGTGATGTAGCCAGGTAGTGTACGAGTATATGCGATTTCAACCAATAAACGTTCAATAAAGATATAAATTCTCTATATCTTTGTTAAATTTATTCTTGTGTATGAATTTCTTAAAGCTTTATTGTTACCTAGATAACTTAAGGATGTCAATTAACATATTGTAGTTTATTAAAAAAATATATGTACTGATGAAAAAACTGATCTAAATTATAAATATTAAAAATCATGATTTTGCACATAATGCATAGGTATGTAAATGACAAGCACATAATTTGTTTCGAAGAATATATGAGTTCAATGATAACTTTAACTAAAACAAGTTTTCTCTAATAAACAGTAGGTTAAGAAACCGAACAAAAAGTAAGGACGCCTATAGTTAAGAAAAATAAATATTTTTCGGATAATTAACCATTTCAATATGCTTCTTTGGGATGGAACTGTGAGATACATATTTTTTTACGTTTTCCTGCATACGCAAGAAAAGTCATGAGACCATACTATATATAAACATTTTTATTAGCCGTGACCTGATTACCTGTGATTAAAACATCGCGCTTAAAACTTACATCGTGCGTTCTATCGTCAATGATGGTGTCGTGTGGCAAGTTGGCGGTCATGAGGAGGGCGTGGATGTCCTCTGTCTTGAAGCTCTCCATGTCTGCCTCGGCGAGGTTGGCGTCCAGGTCTCTGGCCAGGTCGTTGTATCGTGAGGTGAACTCGAAGCGAGACGTGAGGTCGCTTATGCCCTTGTAGGACGCCGAGACAGACGAGAGGACTGAGGTGTGGTGGCACGAGCTGTCTCGGAAGATTGGACTGGAAAGAGATAGAAGCGAATGTTAATGTCTTGTTGAGGAAGAAATGTTCGCATAGGTCACAGATTTCAATAGTTTGACGCTCTCGCCATAATGCTAAAGCGCCGAAATGTTTCTACCATGATATAAGTGATACTCATTTAGATGAGATAGCCTAGCTTGCAATTGAATATGATAAAGGAGGATGACAATATTGCCTTACACATTGGAATAATACGCCATAGATCTTAGGTATCTAACTATTAATCTTTCGCATAGGTAACAAAGAAGATTCCGACCAACAATGTTTACTGTCGATAGCAAATGTATTTTCGGTGAATAAAACTAATGATTTTGAATATGAAACAAGAAGTAAATATTCAAACAGTACTGAAATACTTATAACGGTGATGAAAGTATAACGATTTTATTATCGAGC
>DWTF01000117.1:0-15843 GCA_018250225.1 Udranomia kikkawai
CGGTCCAGTAGTTCCAGAGATTTACCCCCTACAAACATACTAACTTACATACATACAACTTTTCCTCTTTATTAATATTAGGTATAGGTGCGTGTATTTATTTCTTCGCTCGATGAATTAATTGATCTTCATGATTTTGCTTCTTGAGCCACGTTTTCCTTTCCCCTTCGGTTTTGTAGAGGTCATCGTTGCATCTTCCTTTGATTTTAATACATAAATAGTGTTTACTTCTAATACATTGTATACTTAAGTATTTAATTAAACTGTTTAAATGCTTTGCTGTAATGGACAAACAATTAAGTGTCAGTTATACATACAGACATAAAAATATACGTAATCAAAATAGTAAGTAAAATATTTAATGATAAATAAAAAAAACGTCATAAACGTTTAAATTTATGAGCTTTTAATAGTTTTGATGCTATTAAGATATGTAATTAGAAAACTAGTTTCTGCATATTTGAATATTCATACTTTTTGTTTAGATATGAACAAATAAATAAACCTTGACCATAACTCATCTTAAGTCGTAAAGAACAATAAAAATCTCGTTCCGAAATCATTTCTCGGAAATCGAACGATTAAAAATTCATTTACCAAACAACGAGAGTGTATAAATTCATGAACTGACTATTCCTCTGCGTTTTATTTAACTTTTACCGTTCATAAAATAAGGCTCAATTACGCGCGGCCAAGTTTCTATACAGCCAATTAAAATATTTTTAGTGAGTACTCGAAAATGTCTTAAACAACGCGATATCAAATTTATTTGGCGAATAAATCGTTTGCCATTGATTGTGCGCTAAACGTATGTATGTATGCACAAACCTTTTAAGATTGCGGCAGATAACCGTTGTATTTGACAAAATGGTTTTAATCCTTATTGCAATATTTGATTTCGCCGCTTCGTGTTTTGTATTACTTGTAAAAACACATGTAAAACACGATTGTATTGCTAATGACGCTTCGATAACGTTTTTTTAAATTTCGTTTGTTTTCATTTGTGTCGCCAGGTTTTTCAATTTTTCGAAATGAGTCTGAAAAAAATACATTGGTGTCATCGCAAATCCTTCACAGTTCTTTCAAAGTTATTCTCTTAAAAAACCCAAAGTACTCAATAAGTACCTTTTCAGTTTTATTGACATCGTTTCTTAACATATTATCTTAGATTATCAACTAACGTTATTTTGAGTATCGATGTTTTTACACGGGAAAATCCTGCACGGTTTCGTCACCGTCGCTATGACAAAGAAGTTAAGCCGGATTTGTGTCCAAATGTAATGTACCACGTGCCAGAATAATTTTTAAATTTATCTTTCTATAGACTCTAAATTTTATATTGAACTAGTGTCTACTCGTGGCTTCGTTCATGTTTGATTCGGTTCGACGTAAAAATCTGGATAAAAGGTAATATACTCGTATGTACCTGTGACAACATTTATACAAAATGCCAAGTTCATTTTAGTATTTACATAAAAGCGTAACAAATAACACAATACCAATTTATATTATTACTTTGTTCTTAAGTTCTCCTAATCGCTAATATACTTAAAAGCCATAAATAGAATACAATAGATACTACCAGTATACTTATCTATGTACTAGGTGTCTATTATCTCACCTCGTATAAATAGTGATAAGTTGGCGTAGGTCGTCGGAAAAACAATACTTATTCTATCCACAAGACAGTAATGACCGTTTTTCTCAACTCTTCTAACTGTAAGTTTTACGAAACCTTGTGCCTGCACTGGCGCACATAAAGTAGTCTTAACAATTGGACTAGAACTTTTCATGAATATCTGAATATCTATGCATGAATAAAACCCTAAAAATAGTAATTTTCCATCAATCCACGGGACACAACAAATCATTTCAGAAATTTTTATGAAATATACATCGAACCATTTCATCTGGGATATGTAAGGAACCGTACCAGAACAGATACCCGGGATATACATCCTTCCCAGAACAATTTACCCGGATATACAAAAACCATTTCACAACTAAAAGCAATCAGCGCTACGTTGTAAAGAAAAATGAAGTGACACGAATACCTAGAAATTTCACATACAAACATTGGGATTTAATTGCGTCTAAACACGATATACTGAAAAAAGTTGCGATTATATGCAAATGAGCAACCTTGGTAGCTTGTGTAGGAGATGAGCATAGACGAATTACAACTAACAGAAATGGTGCATAGGCTTATAAAAGTATATACATAATAATAAAAATAAATCACATTCTAAGTAGAGCCGTCGTGATAACCATTCAAACGATAAACATAATTATTGAAAAGTTGTATAGCGCCTCTTGCGCTATACAACTGAAGCGGGTAAAAATCGTATAAGTTCAAAATGTTGCATGTTCTTGGTCTAGGTATTTGTGTCTTTGAATATTGTCCGTCGCGCTTATGGCATCTTATGAGGATATAGGATGTAGAATTATTATTGTTTCCAATTAAATTGTAATGAAACTATATAATTAAATATGTCCATTCATAAAATACTTTCCCAATTTCCTAGAATCAAATAATGATTTCAAACTATTTGTGTCTAATATATACGTTTGATTTGGGTAAAAACCGAATTCATTGGATTAAAATTCCTTTTATTATTTCATGTCAATTTAAGTCACTTATATTTTAATCACTATCTCAAGAATTCAGTGGCTGGAACAGAAAAAGCCAATTCTGCCGCCACATAATGCATGTGGCGGCAGAATTGGCTTTTTCTGGAGCTATGGAGCCAAGTGCTTACCATTAGAAAGCTAAGTGTCGAAACAAAAGTTAATATTGCTTGCAAAAATGCTATCGATATTACAATGGCAGTGCGGTCCGACGTTATGCAAGAAAAATGTTTTTGCTGTATCATCCTTTTAATATCATTATCAAGTATGAATTGGAAGCTATAGCCAACGAGCATTCAGTCCGGATGGTGAAAGCTCTCTGCCGCCCATTGATTCCTGTAATCAACCCTAGATAGGAACCAAGTACTTACTTGATTGGTACAAATAAATGTATTGCTATCCCTGAGGACTAAGTTGGAACGCCTAGGTTAAGTATGTATGATTGACCACACACTTGAAACCCGAAAACAACATCAAGGTAACAACAAGGTAGGTAAGGTAAGGATATAGGTAACCACGCTTACAGTCACTTATATTTATACATATTAAACCTGTTTAAAAGTCTAATTTCCTAACTGTATCTCACATTCTCACTAATATTTCACAGGCACGTATCCAGAGTTCGTATCCCTCGCGCATTCAACTCCTGACTACATCCGACATAACTTAACTTTGTTTACAAAGTACATAAGATATATTGCGGGTACCGCAATATGTGTTGAAATAAAACCAAAAAATGAAGAAAAACGTATAGCCCGAGTACCTCTACAGCGTGTGCCCTTCCAACCATTTTATCAGGTAGTAATCTCACTAGAACGTTCTAGAATTTCCGTTGGAACTCCTATCTCGGAAACTAGCATTGTTCGCAGATGTCGCCACCGTCGACATCAACAGGTCTCGCTCGCTTCGATGGCCTTTTTAACCTTATTACCACTCATTACGTTGCATTTCTCTCTGACATAACAGTAGGACACTCTGCACGAGAATTTGAAGCCAATGGCGTTGTTAATAGAGCTCAAATTCCGTTGTATTCAACGTCACTGATAAATATACGCCTGTATGGGACATTGCGCTAACATGGACTGTTTGTTCCGTTTTATTTTCCATCCCAGTAGCACATTTGGATTTATTTTTATTGTGAGGGTAGTTGTCAGTGACAGATGGTTGTTTGTTAATGGATAGGTTAATAGCAACGAGAGCGAAATCCTAGAGGTTTTATGATTTTAAAAACCACTAGAATGCGTTTATGCATTTATACATTAAATTTTATCTTTATTACGTTATTTTATTTTTATGACTTTTGTATATGCTAATTTTTATTACTATTTTGTTTGACTAAAAGCTTAAGTTACTCTAGCATGGTAACAACAAATTTCTTCGAAACTCAAAATTAACTAATTGGAAAAAAACTTAATGTTGCAGTACGACTATTGTTAGATTGCTATTGCTGCTCCAAATAAACGAGACTTTTTGAGATCGTTCACAAATATATTACCTATAAACGGTAGATCGACTACAGACTCTACAAAGAGCACAGCTAGTATTATCGAATGCATTCAAAAAAACAAAAAACCGGTTCAATTGCAAATATCCTTTTAAGACTTAATTCCAAGTTAAGCGCATCAGGTATTCAGTATCGACTAAAATCGATAAAAAACGTGGGCAGTTTGCAGATACAATTCGCTATTCGAAGCCCAAAAGGGGTTCTAATTACTGTCTGATTGCCGGACAAACGATTCGTTTAGCGCATCACGATTATGCCTCGTTTACACATGATGTTGATGCGAAGATTGTGCCTCGTTTACACAATTCGATGCTAAGTGGAAATGCAAACCGTATTGACGTCTTTGTGGTCTAAGTGTGGCGTGCAAATAAATATCAGAATTTTGAGAAGTGCTTCCTTCCAAACTACCGCGTATCTAGTTTTACACAACATTATTAATACGTACTTTAGTATGTAATATGACCTGGAGTTTTATAAAGAAATAACATTTGCGCGTATTTTAATTATCATGTTCTTAATAAGCGTGTCGAAAGACATAATAAGAACACCAAAATTCAGATCGATTGGAAATAAATTATTTTATATTGGTTTCAATAGTCGAATAATGGTCCCAATTTTATATCAAGCATTATGAATAATGTACATATTTTATATTCACATACCATATTCAACATTTTTCCTCAAAAATTTCATGAAAACACGGAAGGACGTAAACGGACTTACGTAATGCACCGCTAATTACATACAAATATGACAATCATTAAATGTATGTATTGGTTAACCATTTTCACTTTAATTTTCAATTAATCATCATGACTTTATTTTGGCTTACATTTACATTCAGTGATGAATCATTAAATAGTATCCCCCAATATAAATTTGGTCTTTCTAAAACAGTAAAAATATTTTCTTATGAAAACAAACTTTTCAGGAGAATTTAACAAATAATATAAAAAAATGGTACCTACCTCTTTAGTGTATCTCTTAAATACGATCATGTGTAAATGTTTTGCTTAAATACAGCGACTGCTGCTTTTGGAAATACATGAACTATTTTTTCTATCGTCGATTATGATCACACGTCTTTCCTGTTAAGTAACCCCCCCACCCTTTTCCTCCTTCCAGCTGAAGTCACACGACAAAAGCAACATAATAAGATCACACGTATTATGTCAACGGCGCAAAAAGCCGCCAACGAAAATCCCCGCATGAGCCGTGCTGCATTGTCAACGAGAGTCATCATCAATCAAACATGGCGGCGACCTTGGCCGGGTCACGGTGACGCGCGCGCTAATACCTGCGTGCGCGCATGACAGATGAAAGTACCTGTTTGCGGCCAGTTGTGGCGTGTTTTTATTAATTGAATCGTGATTTTTTTTTCGTGCTAAGATTTGTAGTTATTAATTGTATGTGACTGGCCGTGCCCGCAGGTCGCATGCGTGGAAATCAGTGTTACAAAGTTTTTCCCGCGTAAATCCGGACCCCACGGGAATTCTAGAGAGATTTTTCACAAGTTTTTCAACAATACTCGACATATTTCAGTTAATCTACATAAACTCGTTATGTATTATTAACCTAAACCTTTCTTAACAATTCCCTTACCATTTAGTAAAAACGATACAAAAATCCGTTCAGTAGATTTTGAGAAAGTCGCGAACATACATACAGACAGCTTTATTTTAATATGTAAGAATAAGATTGTGGTAGCAAACGAGCATTTCATGCCGCCTATGGACATCTGTAATCTATCCCTTCAATCCAGACTGGATTGAAGTTCTGTCTGAAGTTGACCACAGCTGCATTGCTATCCCTGAGGACTAAGTTTCAACACCTTGTTAACTGTCTCTAGACGGAGTTAAATTATTGTCGCCTATAGTCGAATCACGAAACATTGTACCACCCTCAAAACAAGTCTGTTAAGTTTGAATAGTTAGTTATGCAACAGGCAATTTCTTCTGTTTATTTGTTTGTTTTGTTTCCATAACAATTACAATCAAGTATTACATAAATAGAAAGCAAATATAGATGTACGTTTGAAATAAAAAAATAATGCTTCCTGTTTGGTTTTTTCTTTTCTTTATGTGTAGAAACAAAAAATGTTATCTGTGCATCATAGTGGTGTTCCATTACAGAAGATCTTATCGCATCTGCAGTTACGTTATTTATTTCGAGATTTAGAATGCGAGAGGTGTAAACTACTTCAAGAGTAGCATTCACTGAATCTTAGTATTCCGTACAGAAGTTGAAAAACCTTCATAACATAAACTCAAAATTTCAAACAAATAAAATTGGTGAAAAATTCTTTCGTTATTTTAATTATTATGTCAACGAAAAATGCATTTATTAGCTACTGACTATCTTTCGAACTCAAATGGGTACATGTTTTTTACACATTTATATATGTATCTATATGTGTATTGAAATTTGTTATTGATTTGTATGCACCACTTGCTTTGCTACTAAAGAAAACATGTTGAGTATAGGTGTGTGATTTCAAGGGTTTCCTAAGTCTGTCAATACATATTATATTAGCATACTAGACATACTATAAGCCTTGAACCGAGGCAATATTTTAAGGTGAATAGTAAGATAAGAAAATGAATTTTGATAGTATTACAATAGGACAGCATAAAGTATTAAAGATGCTATCAATAAAACAACAATACCGTTCCTAGTCAAGTAATTCCTAGTCAAGCCAAGATCTAAATGTACAGTTTAACTGCTATTATTATTTTCATCCATAATAACCGATATATTACATTGTTTGCATGATTTTGTAACTGATTTTTGTGGTTTTCAATTAATTATTATCAAAGCAATATGGTTATGTCACACAGATCGTTTTCTCATCACAATCACAGAGAAGTGCCAAAATACAAATCGAGTTTCGTTTAGAAAACTTAACTGTATGAGCCCAGTTCGCACTTTACCACGTTTTACTTTTATTTCAGTAATTCAATTCCAGATTTCATCAGCAATTCGCGAACAGTAACGTACAATTTCTTATGTAAATCTAACCATTGTTATTCTAGTATTTGAACAGCGGTTTATTACGTAACATCTCTTAAAGCTCGGGTCTTTGACCTGAAGGGCTAATTTAAGATAATTATTAAAGAACCTTTCTCAAGTTTTTTCTCAACAATAATACAATAATATTTATCTTAACCTGCATTAAACACTTGAAAGTGTTTGTAAAGATTTAATCAATTATTATCACTCGATTTAACAGGAAACAGCGCGAGGAAATATCTATTAAAGATTTCTCATACCTTCACAGAGTTCTAAGAAACGGTGGTCTCTGTCCGCACGAGAACTTGTGTTACCTATGTGCAGTTTAATACAATTTTTTAGTGTACATCTAAATTATGGTCGCAATATTTTTTTATTGCAAGTTATTTGCTTTTCTTTTCATTCATTCTTGAGGACGGGGTGACGGAGACCAGGACCGGGACCGGTATAAGGCAAGGACGAGGATGGAGATCGGGACAAGACAATGATTCTAAGGCGATACGAAGTGCGCCGGGTCAACTAGAAAAACAAAACTATAAATCAATCATTTGTTTTTGTTAATCTATACATAAATATTGCTTCGCGCTTTTCTGATTTCTTAACGAAATTAAAAATTAAAAAGCTGCTAACGGGAGCCACCAATAATATAATATAATGTTTAATTCGATACTCATTCGATATCTATTTGCGTTCATCTTCCGTATAATTTAACGGTATTATGTAAGTTTCTGTAACATTAATCCCCATTATTACTTGCGAACAGCAGTTCCGCTTTCATAAATCTTTATGAATTTGTAGTCTGTGCTATCGTTATGCGCATTATATTATCTGTGCTTCGCGGCGATTGGTTCACGATGACATTTCTGGAACAATTGTCTATTGCAATATTAGTGTTGGGAAACTGTACGAGAGTACCTAGTTTTTGAGTACTATCTATTAATTTAGTACTATTAAAGATACCTTTAATATATTTTGAAGGGTATAGAATTTCACGTGACGGGATACTTCGTATAATCGACTTAAGATAGATAGTTCTTAAGTTTAGTTTCAGGTATATTGCTCTAACTTCGTTTATGTATAATACATAATGTTACTTTATATCTCTTCGAGTTCTTAAGCTTGTACCTACGCCAAATTATGTTATAAACGAATTGAAGTGTACTGAGTATTAGGTATAGGATGGTGCTCGTTTTAAATTATATTGTCATTTAAACACCGTGTACAGCTTGAAATTTACTAGTGAGGGAAATTTAAGGCGTAGAGAGACGAGTAATTAAATATATTTTTAAACAAATTGGTGCAAAGGTATATCTTTGATTATATCTGGACTGTTGATGACAAAAAGGGTTTTAACGGTTCCAATTCTTCCGCATGCAACATTTTTATCAAAATAAATAGGCCAGAATCAACCACCTCTGTCTATACTATGTTACCACTTCATTGAGAGCTCGCGAGAATGGCTTAATCTGTGTAATTTTCTTTACTATATTTTCCAATAAGCATAGATTAACTCAATAATAAATCAATAGCAATAAATATTATTGGGAGTACTTGTTTAAATAGCACAACTTATGTTTGACCGAGCTATCTCCGACACTTAGAATTCATCGCGAAAGAACTCACAAGAACTCTTAACTTGGTTCGAGAGATACTACGAATAGACGTCAACGAAGTTTTATCCCCCATCGTATGGACTTAGCAAGACTTCTAGGTACAGACATATAGGCATACACATATGTTGCTCTAATAATAAAATAAGTAAATAGTTAAAAAAAACTAAAAACCTGTTTTTTGACTTATTAAGGCCTACTAAGTTTTTAGTACTTATAGTTCGTTAAGGTAATAGCAAAGATAACGTAAAGTGGAATACGGAAAGAACTGAGAAAATATGTATTTTGCTCGTGCTAAGGACACAAGTTATATTAACTACTTTTACACTAGAAATAAGCATCTAAAATTAACTCCTCAATCGCACATTTCAATTAATCGCGCAGTTCATACGTACAAGTGAAAACAAAATTCATCGCGATAACCCCGCGCTAACATTTAGCTCACCTTTGTGCATACCACAGAACCGATAAGGCGAAGAAATGGCGGATATAATGGTTGTATCATTACGCTCATGATGAAATGAGACATTAAGTCGTCTTGTAACTCCGCGCCTTGTAGATCTAACCGATTAGGTACACTTAATGTCGGGAATAGTCAGACGTTAGAAATATGATCGATTATAGTGAAATTCTATGCTTTAGAATTCCCAGTTGTTCAAGTAAAGATCTTGTCGGAGATATCTGCAGGTTTGGGCATGGAAGAAACATAGTGGATTATACTTCGCAATCAAGCAGTACGTACTGTCCAGTATTGTGACATAATAATTATTCAAGTAAGAAAAACACCTTTTTATGTCACTATTGTCTTCCAAGTCTGAGCTATGTTCAAGAATTTAAATCTCTATTGATCACTGAGTTGATAAAAACGTGGCAAAAAGGATGCCACACATCTACTAACCTACCTACCTAATCTACCTAAATAGGCATACTGACCGGCAGACTTGCAAAATATGCTACTATAATATATGTGCAATGACGGTCAAACCGTTTTAATTAAAGTAAATTGTGTTATTACTTTAAACCCACTACGCTTCACCGACTGGCCGAATTAAAATTGCTTCGTTGCAATCACTGTGCCTGTGCTTGATTAAACAATAATAAATTGGATTTAATAAGCTAACGTCACAATACTTCTGTATCCAACATAATAGTACAAACAAAAATGAAAACTTTTTTTACGGTTTGACTGCCACCGCTACAATATTTCTGCTTAACAGCAGCATTCTTGCTGCTGTTTTCTGGTATGAAGAGAGACACAACCGAGGCGTGACAGCTCAATCTTCAGAGGTAGCAAGGCATATGTAGTCGACCTGAGACGGAACTTCGATCCTATCTTGGGTAGATTACAGATTACTATCGATAGCAATGGCCACTTAATAGCAGATGGACTCCGTGCTCGTCTGCCACCTAATATTTATAAAAAATACTTAGCAACTTCAATAAGAAAACTCCTAAATAACTATAATATCCAAAGACGATATATTGTTATTTGGCAAAACCTATTAAAAAGATTAGTAGCTTCGAAAATTTTATTTTATTATCAACATTTGTGTTTTATTATCAACATTTATTTATTCTTTAAATCGACTAAAGAAAAGTTTTTTTTTTCTGCAGCGATTCTGTAGATATTTGTAAGATTTTTTTATACAAGAAATAGCACGATCTTTATGTCATATATCATATTGTCAGCTCACTCATTATCTCAAATTATTGTTATGGTCATACCAATATTAAATATTTGTGAATAAAACTGACTCCTAATCCTACTTGATCTAAGAGAATGATAACCGAGCGTCATTCATAGATCCCACAGACCTCTACTATTACGAAAATTACTTCTTCTTATGGAGGTACGTAGAAATAGAACCATATTTTATGGTATCGTATATATTATTAGAGAAAAAATTGTCTGCAGTTAAAGTACTGAAGATTTTTTGCGATAAAGACAGAAATATTAAAACCGTCATCATGAATGTTGCGAAATTTTATTTTAATCATCATCCACAAAAGTAGCATGAACAGCAAACTGTTGATTTGCGAAAATTTTACATAACTTTTCGCGAATCCCACAATAAAGTAATTTCAGGTCAACACGTGTACTTAGCTTGTAATCTTGTTTGGTTACGACATTTACCGCTACAATAAGTCTACAGGCTAAATATTATTAACGACGTACTTGAAAAGTAAAGAAACAGTAGGTATAGAAATGTACCCTCTTAATTATTTATCACAGGCTTCCCCATTTTCGATAGATTCAAAGAATAGAATCCTAACATCCTAAGAAAAGATTATTTGAACACTTTATACGTGAGAAGAATTGATAAAGCTTCTATTTATGATCTTAAGGTAGCAGATGAGCTCGCAGTTCACCTGATGGTATGGTGATATTTGATGGGAAATGGTCAGTCGGTCGGTCATGGTCAAACAGGATCAAAGTTCTTCATTAGGTCGACTATTAATGCGTTACTCTTCCTGAGGACTAAATTGGAACGCCTTAGTTAATTGTTTCACTCTTGCCATACACATTCAAACCAGAACACATTAAAAAGAACATGGTTTTTTAAGGCAGAAATAGATACACGATAAACGTAAGCCAATAATATCAAAAAGGTCATAATAGTCTATAAAACGTTAATAAAATGGAATACAAGTTTGTTCGGACCTATAACGACCTAGTAATAGCTAAAGCATAATAACTGATACCGGCATTTATCATCGATAATAATGTTGCATAATAATTAATATACAGATAATAAAACTCCATTCCGTTCCGCTCATCTCTATTCACTCACGTCACTAGCGCCCTCTCGATCGAAAGGATATCCGCAAAGGTCAAATCAGGCAACGTTGGAACCTCGCCGAAATCTTAACCTTTAGTATTTACCAACTAAACTACGAAACGACGAAGCAGCTATTAAGAATAAGCACTTCTTTGTTTTCTTTAATTTTTGTTCCACTTTTGATTTTATAAAGTGCGTCAATAAAAGCAACTAGGTACGTAATGTTGATCGCATACATATTTAGAAAATTATCTGTTCTTGCACTATTATTCCAAGCATTTATGAAGTGTTATATCCGCTAATTCAGTTTTAAATCCTTTCACTTTTCGTAGCAAGATCGGTTCAGGCTATATGAAAACAAATAATTTTTTTTGAGTTTCTTAGGTTTTAGTTTAATGTCAATAAGCATTAAGGGGCGGGATTAATTTTAAGGATCTCCTTATGACAGGTTTGATATTGTAGCATACATATAACATATCATTAAATTATTAATATATTTTAATAAACAACAATCACCTACATATTTAATTACAGAATAGGTTACCTTCAGTGTGGATAATTAAGCTATTAAAATTCTAACCAACTATTAAATAAAAGTCCGTAACACATGCAGACACTCGTTTTAAGTGAAGATAAGCCTTAGTAAAGCCTGAAAAGGTGTTATTAAAAGCATATGAATAGATTTTTATTTCTACTATAGAAGAAACGGCGTTCCACAAGAACTAAATTATGGTCCGCAAAGTATTTAAAATTTTAATTGAATCCGTTGTTAAGCTTCCGTTGCGGCGAGAAACAGTTTAATATTCTCGAACGCAGAGAACAGAAACATCATAATGGCCCCCAGTCAAGAGTCAAGACAGCTTGAAAAGTTGAAATTCACTATAGTAGGGAAAACTTTCCACTTAATCGACGAAGATATGAAAGAAGATTAAATGAAAGAATGTTGATGAATTCAGTACCTAATAGCGACCAAAAGAATTTTATCTAATTGATCCTCCTGGAGATATGCAAAGATGATTTTATAGCCAAACGCATTCTACAAATATAGCCTTAAAACGAGTTGCATCAGCCGATGCAAGGTGGGGACGTTTCACCAGACCACCCGTCGACGTTGGTTAATCAACAAATTACCGGCAATGACCTACAAATCGAGTTAAAAGAACATTTGTATGTATAAAAAGTGTTAGGTGAAAATTTCCGGCTTTGTGTCTTTTGTGAGCACTCCGCGCTATAATTTTCTCTTTATCACGAGTTTCTCTGGCCTTCGTTATAAATTGAGTTGTTGCATATTTAACTGCATATTTTATTTATTATTTATTATCTATAGCGAAACACAATCGAAACCAACATTTTCTCTTTAATAACCGCATCACTACGTTTACGGGTAGAAAAATTAAAAAAACAAACGATTGACATACGTCACTAAGATATAATGGTTTCACGATAAAACGAAACACGTGAATCAAACGCAGTAGAAGCATGCAATCATCAGAAAATCATTACTCTAACGCCACTTTAGTCGCACAGTAACATTACGAGGCGGACCATTATGAAATAATAAAAATTGCGATAACAAACTTGATTCCACACAAGCGAGGCCAAATAAGGAAAAATGACGCGAGAGAGAACGTTTTTTATTCCGACACATATTGCACCGACCATAAATTATGATTATCTGACACGAAGAAATCATTGTGATATAACGCCGACCGTCTGACAAAATCCTCAATCTCAAATCTCAATCAGGATTTTAAGGAACTTTGGGGCGAAAACAAAAAAAATACAACATTAGACCTGGACAGACGATAAATCGTATTAGTTACAATTATTACTTCCAAAGATCCGTCCACGCCTAACACTTATTTAAGACAGACAGAAGATAAACTTTTTAATGATCTAATTGCACCAGGCAATCCTCATAAACGTATGTACATAGAATTATTAAGCGAAGTAAGATTGCGAAGTAACGCCAAGTTTAATCTTTGAGAAAACTCCTCTAAACTGCATCGTAGCGCAACACAAGTTATTAGACCGGCTTCAATACAAGCCACTGATGCAGAAAATAAAATCTGATATTGTCGTGCAATAGACCCGCTTGACAGTGTTATAAATGGCTTCTATTAATTTACGTATTCACGCGAATTGATAAAAGTCAACTATTATGGTACTTGGGCGACAGCTATTCAAATAAAATTTATGGTTTATTTGATAGAAATAAAACGTTGTAATATTTATGTAAAGAATAAAACTAAAGTAAGAAGCCGTAAAATACTGGAAAGTTAGCAATTGTGTTTTGCAATGTGTTAATAGAAGACGAACATAAAAATAAATCCAAAATTTTCTAAGCTAAACATCTCTGGGTTCAAAAGTTGCAGAAAGGGGGTGCAAATTTGTGACAGCGCAAACCGAGTGAAGCTAATAACAAATGATGGCGCTCCGAACAAGGGTCGGACGACATTCGCTTGTTAATTATTCGTGTAACTTCTAACAAAATTAGTTAGGGACGGCAAAGTTAGCAAGATTCATTATAGTAGTAGAGCATTGGATAACGAGTTGAAGTCTTGTAAGAGATGCGAAAACTGACGACCACCGCTACCGTCTTGAGCGTATCAAAACTTTCTGTTACGAAATTAATCACGCCAAGAAAAAGTTATAAATGATTCATCAGGGTGTCTTTTGTGTTGACCTTTACTAAGTTGCTTTAAATTGGGGTCATCCTAAGTTTAATGTTTAGGCCTTAAATCTATTTTAATGTCTTTCGACGCTTTGTTTCACTTTCTCTACGACTTTAATTTATATTGAATTAATCAAATAAAGTTCCCTATAAATATGTAATAAATATCGCAATAAAATCATTGATAAGATTTTATACGAAGATAAAAATATACAAGAGATTATAATCTTTTAAATACAATTTAAGTACCTGTAAAAGATCGCATGATAATATTATATCAACAAATGTATGACCATGTTTTCGATCAATTAAATAACAATGGATTTTTGGTTTAACTAACGTGTTGTGGTTAATTAATCCGAATTGTGGTTAAACTAAAATGAAATGGAAATACAATAATATTATGGATGTACACGAGTATGAAGCTATTAAGTGTTTAAGTATACGTCATTGAATCTAATAAGACACAATATCAAAAGGAAGTAAGGCTGCACGCTGCAATTTGTCGTAATGAAATTAAAACACAGACGCGGACAACGAACAATTGTTTTGAAAATTAATTGTAGCAAAAATATTGTGACCTAAAATCTGTTTGTCTAAGTGCATTTTGAAATCACCGAAACTTGTAGTGGGTCACTGGTTCAGTCGTTTTCTTAGCAATAAGTAACGAAACCCGATATAACCCGCTGAGATCGATACTCAAAAAGCCGTATACGATACCAATTGACACCCAATATCAACAATGTAAACGACATGAGATACGTATTGAATTCTTCCGGGACAAAGGCAAACAAAACAAAACAAATCATGCCGAAACGTTCGTAAATGGTTTTCCTTGAAATTTAAGACGCATACACTCAAAAGTTCAATCCATTCACGTCGTATTAGATTTTCGCGTCAGTGGAATTTAACATATTATTGTGTGACATAGATCCTGTGCCTGAAAAGGATCAAAGTAAACTAAGAGCAAATTCAGCTTTATTTCTTGAAATCCAGAGGCAATTCGATTTTCTCAGCCAATGTCAGTAGAAAGAGAATTTTATATCATGTGCGTAATAGACTTGAACCTCATCCGTTTCTTACTTTAGCTTAGCTATAATAGGATATTCGACAATTTAAATATATACCGAAATATAATGTGTTATGTGTTGAAGTAAGTAGCGTTATGAATGGAAATAATGTAGGTATCTGTAATTTAAGTCGTTATCCGTTGGACACAGAAATAAATTATTTGATCTATCGACTCTGTCATGCATCTCCCGGATCTGCTAGATATATGAAAACCATTATATGATACGACAAAACCCATTTATCAAACTTAGCTAAACCAAAGCGATTCGTTTCTACCGGCGACAAATCATCGCGACATCCAACACATTCATCATACAATTTAATTGGAGCATTGAATCTACAAAAACAGTATTGAGTGAAATGATGTGAGTTACAAAACAAGTTGTTCTATTAAATAGTACGTTTGACGATAAATCTTTAGCGTCAGCGTAAGCGTTAAAATTGCTGTTATTCAATTCTCAATAAATTTTGATTTAGTTATTTATTAGTCATAATAAAATTGTTATATTATTACGAAATTTTATTTTTTCAATTAATATTCAGTATGAGGTCACAAATACGTAAATA
>DWTF01000118.1:0-15837 GCA_018250225.1 Udranomia kikkawai
GGATAAAACAGGGAGAAAAAGAAGCATTGTAAATTATAGTCTATGTGATATTTCACTGTATTGATAAGCTATACTCCTTAGTGTAGTAGGAGTGGTTTGGTTGTTTTTGCATGAATGTGTAACAAACATCCTCACTAGATTTCGCATTTTAATATTCGTATTTAATAAATAATTAAATAAAATTTAACAATAATTAAACAGCATCTAACAAAGTAAAAAGTTACACGTGTACGACGAAACTCGAAGTTTTCCTTGTGAAGGCTGTATCTTCTAGTTAAACAAAAAACCGAAGCCTACGTGCTCACTGCGATCGGGAAGCGATTTCTCGAGTTGTTTACGCCAATCTCCATGTTTTTCACTACGGAACCAATTTTAGGAAGACGGAAATGCAGCCTGAGCGACCTTCAAATGCACAAGCCGTCACGGACGATTGGCCGCGGCTGGCCTTAATCTACGAATCAAATATTGATCTCTTTGTATAAGATCAGTCTTAAGACGTTTTTGTTAGTATTCGTACCTTGTAGTGTTAGTATTAGTTACCTTGGCTATTAAGCAGATTTGGTAATAAGATATGGCATATTTTGTTAGATAACTTTTTGCCACCTTGAAGGTAGGGACATGATGATCCCATTGCTATAGAAATTTTGGGGCTTCTGATCAAAAAACCGCGACAAGTGGTTTTAACATCATATTGTTTTGCAACTGTTTCACAAAATGAATCATTTAGAATGTATAATTCGAAAAGAAAAACAAACATGTTTTTCAAATCCTCCACAAATTTCTTGTGACTTGTACAAATTGTGACTTCCTCTAATTATGTGCAGAGTAGATGAAAATTGTCCATTTACTCAATTACCTCGGTTACTTGTCACGGCAAGGTCCTAATTTTGAGTCTCTATCGGTAATAACGTTTAACGGCACATCCCCTAACGATAATTTTGTTGTTAATCTCTTCTTATTCTAATGGCAGTATTTTACTACCTAAATAATTAAACAAACAATATGCAATTCGTAATGATTAATACGTCTCTAAAACGATCACACGCTTAATTAAACGAAAATTCTTTTTGAAGTACACTATTAATCTTACTAGAGATATTGAAGAACTTTTATTAACTACATACACGCCGTTACACATACGCCACAATAACTTGAAAAACGGTCGTAAACAAAGGATTTCTAGTAATTTTTTGTTAAAAACTATGCATTAGCATAGTTTTAAAAGTTGCTTTTATAGGCGCCGAATTGTCCTCTATCCTAGAGTGTAGAACAATTGTCACGCTAAACAGTTTGGAGTGCGGCCTTGGCGGCGGTTGCGGTCGCGCAGGAAGCATCGTTCCCCCGCAGTAATTCCTTCGGCCTAGAGTCTGCAGCACGCTTCTATTGAACTTCCCGCTCAGCGCCTAGCGTCCGTGTTCCGACAGGCGGTGGGCTGTGATGTAACGCTACTAAATTGCCCCGTTACTAGCGGCATAGATAGGGCTCAGCCGTATCACTGGGAGTGCTTTGAGCTTTACTGCCCAATCTAGTTCCTAAATTTAGCAATTATTTATCTTGTAATTGCAATATTTGTATCATTAGCAGGTGAAGCGATGTGTGATTTGGACGATCATAAACCTCTCATCGAGTACTCTACCGCATTATTAGGCTCGCCTTCGGTTCTTTAATAAAATTTTGTATTTTTGTTAGCGGATTTATGTTTATCTTCTCTTTTGCAAACTCGAACAGCATCAGTTCTATAATTAGTAGTTGGCAAGCTCTTCAAACCAGCGCTCGGTCGGGGTTAAAAGCCGGCCGAAGTTCACCTTCGATCTATTTGTTTATGTTTGTTCATCCCTCGGAATGTTATCTGCGGCGGATCTATCAGCGCGTCTGCGCACGCCACCTCGGGGAATTCCACATTTATACACCTCCGCCGCGAGATTAACGTGTCAACTGCGTTCCCAATTTATGAAGAAGTGTAAGATGAAGCGTATCTCGAAATATTTATCTGTGGTGCAACTATTTCATTTAAGAAATATTTGCCAGGAATTCTTCGAAGTGGAACGCGGACTCCGGTCTTCCTAATTTTAGCGTGCCGGTGTGACAAGGAAATGTATTCGCAAGTAGGCTGAAGCGAACTCCTTCCTGGCTGGAATGGAATTCGTTTCGTATTTGTGCATTTAATAAGGCGTACTTTCGTAGGCAATAAATTAATATGTTTTCATTGTTATGTCGACGTCGTGACAAAGAAATGATCTCATCAACATGTGCATCGGCTGATTGATTACACTGGGTTTATTTTTGTTGTTTGTTCTGAATTCTGACTAATATTGCGGTCTTTGGTCGGTGATAGTTGTGATTATTCATATTATGTTTGTTACACTACTAGGATATTAATAAACTCTTTTAATTATATTTATGTTTGTCCTAAGTTAGTTATGTATTTTAAATAAAATACTACTAAGTTATCGATTTATATAAGCAGCGCTTATTTGTAGGAATGAGTAGTGAGTGGAATTGGGAGCGTGAACTAATTAGTACGGGATGGAGCAACGAGGCTCGAAACGCCGTTTCCGGCCACCTTTGATCGCTCGCCGAACTAATTTGCTACGATAGGAGGGTGACTTCAGAAAGGTTAAATTCATCTTCTCTAACAACTACATATTAAATGCTTTTTGTTCACTATTGATAACAAAAATATCGCTACACACAACTCAGTATTAACCCTAACCTAACCCTAGGGTTCCGCGGAACACACTTAGAGTATCGCGGCTCTATATTTACATCCTTAGAGTTAGAGTTCTTGTTCAACATTTGTTGGGGCCAATTTCGGAATTGGTCGACTCTATAAAGTTATGTGCGTGGTCTAACATAGAAAGTATACATGTCGAATTGAAAACCTGTGTTTTTACATTAGTTAAAAATACATTATTGAAACAAATTCAACCGAACTAATTAAGAGCAAATAACTGAAAGAATATTTATATGCTTTATTTATTACTTATTCATGCAAATTCCACAACTAATTATATGCGCTGTGCTTAATCAGCTGTCCAAATTACTGCTGTAGTGATAAGTAACTTTGACAGATAGTTTATTTAATTTAGATGTGTTTTAATTTATCTCGTGATAACGAAATAAATTCATAAATACCTGGCTTTGAGAGCAGAGTTAGTTCTGCTTGAGATAGTTCAGACAAGATGTTATGTGTACTTAACAAATGATAAATTTGTTAACTTTGATTCGGATACTTTCTTATTCGTAGGTATGCGGTGTAACAATTTGTTGCAGTCGGTGAGTTCATAGCTGCGAGTGATTTGAATGACTTGGTTTGTCCTGAGTGTGAAACGCACCCATTCGTGAGATTTTAATGAACCTTAACAAAATACGGTTGCGCTCACATTAACGACTGCGGGTGTAATCTCAACTTCGAACATACGTACAGGGTTGCATTGAGTAATGGATATTTGTGCCACCGATAGTGTTCCATCGTATTCAATTTTGATGGTTTGTGGTCAGTTGTTATGAGAACTGAAAAAGATAAATTACAAATGCTTATCATCGACACTATAACAGCTTGTTTTCATGATTTATTTGGTCCGCCAGTCATACTTACAACTAATTATTTCTAGTGTCTATATCATGTCCATATGTCTATATTATGTCTAAGTCTTATTAGTATAATTTAAGGCAAACATTATCTATGCAATCTCAATATTCAGTATTTCACACAGATGACAAACAGCGAAGTCATTTGCTCGTGTTTTACATCTACTAAGCTAAGGAGTAAAACTAGTGGATGCATCGTATTTATAGCGCCATTACTGCGCCGGCGCGCGGCCGCGGCGCATGCGTCATGTGGGTCAATTGGACAACTTATGTAACTGTTTCCACTGCCTTCACGTTTGCTTCAATCTTTTTATGTTTCACTAGCCGTGCTCGTGACTTTTTCGCGCGAGATTTTCGAGCAGATCTATCTCTATATTCCAGCGAAAGTACAAAGTCAGTTAAACCCTTTGCAACATTAGTTCGGAGATAAGGAAGACACGCTGACAAAATGTGTAATATTTTGAAATGACACTTAAAGTTTATATAATGTATACAACATGTAGATTGTATATTGCATTTCTTTTTCCTCTTCGTTGTTAATCGACATATCGTAATTAACAGGCTGAGATGTTATCTTATCTGATAACTAAATAGGTGGAACATGCAATTCACCCGATGATGAGTGGTCGCTCACTGCCGATCTGATATCAAATGCACTCGTCATCAACTTCGAATTATAACCACTCTATCAAAAGCAGATCACAGATCTTTTTGCTATGAACTACTTTAATGTGTGTGAAATATTTCTATGAACTCTTATAAACTGTTTGAGTTAGGAGGATTGCTTAATTCTGTGTGTTAGAAAAGGGAGAATATATGACTTTGTATCGAACAAATGTTGAAATTGTTCTCCTTCTATTTACGTCCTATGCAATAACAATTGACGGGAGAGTATTGCCTTAGCGCGGCATTCGCCATAACTGTTTCGGCGCGGCCGGTCCCGTGCATGCGTCATCGGGGTCAACCGGCCTTATGTAACCGCTGTCACCGTGTGCCATGTGTTGTGTCGAGGTGCGAATAGGGATGTTCCGATACCACTCAAGTGTCGATACGCACTTATTTAGATCGTGCTTCAATACATTTTTCGATACTAATTTTATGGGTACTTAAAGTATCGATACTTACTCGTATCGATATATTACTCGAAAGTACTCACATAAAAAAGGAAAAGTCCCATAGGAATTATTGATGTTCTCAAAAAGTCCCCTGAATAGTTTCTTTCGATTTTGGTTTCGCAAAATTTGGATTCGATGCTAAAAGTACTCGGTATCAAAACTCGGTATTGAAAACAGAACTATCGAGTGCTTACTTGTGTTGACTAATCGGGACGGGCCTAGGTGCGAATGTGTGCGTGGGAAATGAGCCATTTCATAGTGATGCCGTAAATCCTCGTTTGCGTTCGTCAGCGACACGCTCGTGCCCTATTTAAGGATTGGTTAAGTTTCCTTTGGGATAATTACGTAATTTGATTATTTAACCTATTTACGGTTATTTGGATGATATTTACATTATTGTTATCGGTGATGTAATCTCAAAATACGGTGACTCTATCCTAATCTTACTCTGGTGTTGCAAATGTCTATAGGCGGTGACCACTTACATCACCCGCTTACCTTTACGCCAGGATAACTTTCAATAATTAAAAAAAAATCTCAGGCATAGGTAATAATTACCTTGCCTGCACGTGTATTTTATAATCAACTTTCTGCAAGCCGTTTTGATATGCGCAGGAAAACGCCATAAGAAAGTGGTTGCCGCAACCCGATATCTTCCACTCGCATCTGGCTCGGCGATGTGTAATCTACATCGACGTTAACTTGAGTACAGTTAGATGCATGCTATCTCATTATTTGCTACAGCGATATTGCCGCACTGCATACTTACTTGAAACACTGATGACTTAGTTCCTTTCGATAGGGCTTTATTAGAGACAATTTACTGACGTTCGGAGCATATCGGTTACAGTAGAGCCTTAGGGCTCTTCATAGTAGTTTCTCTACACTTTTGCAAGACTTATTTTTTTAAATTTATGGCAGATTATTAGCATAATGCAGTTGACGACAATACAGACGACATGCACCTTAAGAAATATCATACAATAAACATTGCGGAAAGTGGTCGGTGTTCGGGAAACCGGTACGCCCTTTAGCAGATGTTGTCTCCCTACGTAACTGAAAGTAAGAGGCAATAATTAAGAGCGCGGCACGAGCTGTTTACCGCGCGCCGCTATCAGCTGCTGCGACGATAAATCCGACTTTCTCTCTTATCGTTGCGTAACATCGGACCATTCGGCCATTCGGGGCCCAGGGCTAGGGTTTGTTGGTAAACTAGCTCCTGTTCGTAGTTTTGTTTGCCTGGATGTGACGTAGTGATGCGGTTGCATACAATGTTCATAGGCTTTGTATATTATAGACACGCGTTTGACTGCTAACTCTCCTGATGGTATGTGAAATGCCGCCTAGGATGGAGCATCTCATTTCTTTATTTTAATCATTATTTTAAAACTTACAACAGTGCGAACTTAATGCTCAGTAGCATTTTCTACTAGTCAACCCCATTGTGATGGTGAAAAAGTTGCTGCATTCTTAAGGAGCGAGAGAATATCAATAAGCATACTATTAAAACAATACACAATTATATATTGAATCTTCAGAAATTCCTTTTAAGCACCACTCATGTCAGGTTTCATTCGTAGGTGGAAAATATTTTATTGCTAGTTCTGAATTAAAACGTGGAATTGACCATATCGGTCGTTTCCCGACTAAACTTGAAAGTTGCATTTCATATCCTTACCATAATAGCCGATAGGATATTGCTCTAGAGCCGATGCTTTCTTCTGATTTCTATGTCGGTGTTGAGCTGATAAGGGAGAAAGTAAATGTAGAGATAGGTATATGCTGTACTTGCTCCAGTTAATCACATTTTGACAGATGGTTATTTTATGAATAACATTTTTTATTATTATTTTGAGGTAGCAAACGAGCATGACAACAACTGATGGTAAGTGGTCACTGCCGCACATGGACATCTGTAGTCAACCTAAGACAGGATTAAAGTTATTTCTTAGGTCAACTACAAATGCGTTGCTACTTCTGAGGACTAAGTTAAAACCTCGTTTAAGTATGTCTCCCTGACCACACCCTTCAAACCAGAACACAGAAGCACGAGCACTGCTGTTATAAGGCTTTATATTTGACTTTTGACATACATTATTTTGTTTGATATCAATGACCTATTGGCTTATATTTTTGGCGACGTATCCCATTTATACGACTAAGTCCATGAACTTTTCACGGAATCCAGTCGAAAATAGAGGAATGTTCCTTTGCACCTGTTGCCTCATTCATAACGAATGCCTGCAAGTTGGCAGCCGCCCAACTAACTTCCTCTTAAGCAAGTTTTTGAGTAGTTCATCTCCGTCGTCTTACGGAACTTTAATATCTCTAGCATGTGTGGTTTTTCGATATGCAGAAACCTGACTATATTGTTCGTTTGTCTAAATTAGTTACAATATTGTCACCATTACGATTGTAGGCATATTGTCCTAAAATGCTATCAAAAGGAAACTAGTCATATTTGTGAAGTTGGTTTAAAGTTAAAAGGTGAAGTGTTCCTTGTGAGATTCTCATGAAGTAAACGATTGAAATATCTTAACATATTTTGGTGGGTTCCAAACATTAGCTAGGAATAGCCAGGACAACTAGTGAAGAAAAAGAGAAAGCGATTTAGCCTCAGATACCTGGCATGTTATTGCAAACGGAAGCTTTCAAATCAAAGTGTATTCGAGCAGAAGCTAATCAGTTTATATCGGCTGCGTGGGCTGCATCCATTCAAACGTTTTGTCATGATTCACTGTGCGTCTGAGATTTGCGATACGTACGTTTAAATTGAACAATCCTTACCGGATTTTCTGAGGCTTATCTGATTGGTTTTTCCCACGCTTTAAGTAAATCTTGTACTATCCAGTTTGAGATAACATCTGGATATTATGCGTGTTTTTGTGTATCTCATGAACACAAATTTTTATTACAAAATTAAAGCCAAGAATGGACGATGATGGAATTAATGGGTATAAGTACCGAATAAGTATCAATAAGATCGGGGTTTTGTTAAGCAAATGTTACTTTACCAAAAGCACATGAAATTACATTACCTTAAACATCATCTAAAAGTATTCTTATATAAAAAGTAAATATTGAAAATCGTCGTTGACTATTAAGCAACCAATGTAAACCATATTATTCGTATTTAAATATGACAGCCTCGTAAAACGAATTTCTCTTGAATACTAGGAAAAAAGCTGTCACACATTAATATAAACACGTCATTACAACGAATGTGACAGCACGAATTGCGAGTAATGTGTTCTGGTAACACTCGGGTTCCGGTTGCCGTGTGAACCCGCCGCGCTTTACAAAATAAAAATTATAACAACTCTTTATAACTCTTGATGCAACTGTGAAAGCCGTGGCAATAAATGTCTCAACAAACTGAAAGAGAAGGAACCTCATATTTCGGTCGGTTTTGTATCTGTATATGCATTTTTAATCTGTACGCAATAATCCTATACACCCGAAGATCAAGAACGGATTTCGAGTCACATGCCACACTTGAGGGTCAGGTAGGGCAGGCTCCATATTCAATAAGATATTTGTAGCTGGTTGCGTGTGACGTCACCATTTTAGATTAGCTACACTCCTGCCCAGGAAGAAGTCTTTACTCCGATACTGTCCCCCCGAGTGATTTGAATCTGATGTCAGGCGTACGTTTACGTTTATTATGGTCTAACTCTCACATCTGCATATTGTCATCAAACTGCCATAGAGACAGCAATTGGCATGAGGTGTGTGGCGAGGCACGCGCTGCACCGGCGCGCCCTTCCACTTCCGCCTCACTTGTTATGTAACGGCTCGTGTTTCCGTCCACAGGATTTGTGATGACATGACGCAATGTAGCGTGCTTGATCCTGGAGTCTTCCCGTGCCCAATTTAATGTGTTTTTATTATCACTGTACGTAAATGTATTATTATAATTATAGTAACTAAGTACGGAGTATATTGTTGTTCTAGTCTATTTAGATGTTTACTTCTGTTACGTACAATCTTGTTAGGACTTGCTTAAGTCAGGACGGTTAGTTTGTATTTTACGGGAAAAATTGGCTTTTTTGTAAAACACAGAGGAGAAGGAGATCACATATTTTTCCGATATCTCTAAATACGGTTGAGTACGTGTTCATGCTGTGTATTTGTACAGTTGTCACCTCATTCGCATTTTCATGGCCTAAATGTAACGAATGTAGCAAACTATAGAAAATGAATATTATATTTAATAGGTGTATTTCTTTACGGTTATTGTAAAATAAGTTTGCGTTTTGACCCCAACAACAGCAACCATTATTTATTTATAATTACGCAATGTTTCAATAATCGATCCTAAAATACATTAGAGACCGTGTCTAAATATAGTTTTTAAGAGCACGAAGACGCCGTGAATCGCTCTAATAGATGCATATCGATCGATCGCTCGCTCGCTCGCTGATCTATTACAGATTACATCGGCCGGTTATGCGCCGAGTTTTTTCTCAACATTTCCTGAATCGCGCCGTTAATAAAACATAATAGCGGTCGGATAACATCGAGCGGATTCATTTTCGCTCGAGATCGTAGAGTCACGTGTTCTTCTGCAGATCATACATTACATAGATCTTTATTACCACTACATAGGGTTCATTGTTTATTGTTAACATTATACTGCTGACTGCGTGCATTCGTTGCATCATAATCGGAGAAATTTGTTTCTTGGTCAATAGCCTATTGTATTTGGAATTGACATGGTTTTGAGGCAATTTGAATGTAATAGCTAATGCAATGTTCGTCTTAAATGTTATTTGTTTACTTGCTGACGAGGCGTGTTGAATATCATTGGTGTGCGTTGTATTCAGCATTTATTTCAGGGTCATCATCCTCATTGATTCTGTATTTATTATGTCTATGGAGTATGAACTAAAGAAATTTTTAATGTTTTACGAAAAAAGAGCAGCATTTAAAACAGCGGTAATCTAATAGGTGCAAATGGTAATGTACTAACTCTTTTTAACAAACTTTCTATTATTTATGTTTCAAAATTCTGTACTATTGTAATTGATAGTACCGAGACACGCATCATTAAATAAATTTTCATGAGGAAGCCATTCCTTACCGCTTGCGATTCGCTTTTCTATTGTAATACAAATGCATTCGCATTAGTGGAAAGTGTTTCTACGTAGTTCCCGCCTCCGCAATTCAAGTTCCATTCGTTAACCTCGCTATTTGCGAATATTTTTTATAACACATACATATTGTCATTGTAACCCAACCAAGGGCACATAAACATAACTTGTGTATGATTGCATCACCAACAAAACATTCATCGAATGTTTCCTCCGTAGGCGTGCACGAGATTCATTTTTGGAACCTAGATTTATATATGCGCTAAATGTGTGAGGCATAAATTGATGTACCGTAGGTAGGCAACATTAGCATTCATTGGTACTGTCCAACTAGTTGTGCGTGGGGCAAATGCTAAGCGGGCGAAGATTTATGAGATCCGTTAGGATGTCATTACCTGCACTTAGGAATGCGTCTCGATCTCGCGATAACAGTATTGATTTCTATTGCACTCTAACCGCCAACGCTGTAATGAAAGCTTTTCAATTCTCAATCTCAATCGAATCAGATTCTACGAAATATTGGCTAATACCTTTTTTTTACTCTCATCTCAATCTGAGTAGGTTAGGTCGTATTCCAATCTGTCTCAATTTAGCTACAACATTAATATCGCGCCAGATTTACAACTATAACCTGTGTTAACATCAAATAGGACTCAGTTCTCTTTGGATTCCTGTCGATCGACATTCGCAATTAGGCGTGGTCGGGCTAGATTCCTGGTAGCGGGCAGGTCCCCATATAGCAGCGATGGCGGCAGCTGACGCCGGTCGTCGACCGCGTAACGCCGGCGTCCACTCTTGCTCTTATTCCACGAGGCGCGCCCGCGGACGAGCTATGTATAGCGGCGGATTTCAAACTTGGATTGCTTCCAATGAACGCGATGTGTGTCCGTGTGTTTGGGATCCGGAATGTGCGCTGAAGTTTGGGAAGCTTCGAATGCGGCTTGAATGTCCACTGGCATTTAGTTTCCAATACAAACGCATTTCATCGTAAGAAATAAATCATTCAAGTGGTTAAAAGATTTTAAAATTTTACGAGATTCAACCGTCTGAGTTGATGAAATTTTAATCGCATAAATAGGCATGAAGAGAATTTAAATCGCACTAGTGACGACTGAGATAGAATGTCTTCAATTTAACGCTTGTAATAATCTCATTACTTACTTATTTAGCAGTTAAAATATCATTAGTTACCAAGCACATAATTAAAATAGTATGGTAATTATGACAATTATGTAGTTTCCTGTCTTGTTGCGTATGAGCTCGTATAAATTCTAGTAATTTGTTGTACGCGTCAAGAATTTTCACTTGAGTCGTCGTTGAAATGCATATTTATAGGTTAATTCTAGGAAAGACTCGAAAACAATTTCGTAAGAAGTAATGTAGAGCGTATCTTAACCCCGACAATTTTCTTGGATGAGATTTTATCACAAATCAACGTGTAGACAGATCTAATTAGCCATTACTTCGTTTGAATCATTTTTTATACATATTGCGAGTTGAGTATCTTTTAGCCTTAAGTTCAAATTTCTTGGGTTATCTACAAAATTGCCTTTTAATTTGTAAAGCCTACTATAAAACAAAATATCAATCAAAAGTAAGTTGTTTTCAGCGGTGTAGAGCCGGCGCGGCGCGGGGGAATTGGGACGAGCTAATCAACGTCGCTTCTCCTCTTATATTCTCACGAAAAATATTTTGTTTCGTGGCTAGAACGACGAAACATATTCGTGATACGTCGTCTACTACATAATTTATACGATGTATCAGATTCCTCTACTAAAGTGAATAGCGATGTTGAGACCATTTTAGTGACATTTATGTTAACTTCGAGTTGGTTTTTATGACAACACTTTGATTTTATGCTAACAGAATCGGTGACAAATAAGAATTGCATTGTGAATATAAATCTCACGGTTATCGTTTCAAACATTAGACGATTGCACCTCGTGTCGATGACCTCATAAACCTTGCAGTACATTCGTGCTGCACGCGAATCAATTTGATATGCGCAGTCAGCGGCTGAACTCATGACCCGTTTGTACTTGCTTTGAACCCTCAACCCATCTACTTTTATTTGAGTCTCGAGATTGCACGTTAGTAAATTATGTTATTGAGCAGCTGTGTATTGAGTATCTCGCTCTTTTTAGATAGAAAACGTTACAAAATTACCTAGCGAAGAAGCAAGCAGGCTACCAGATGGTAAGTGGTCAACCGCTTAACAACATTTGCAACATCTGCGGGGTCGCCAATGCCGGCGTTAGAGGAGAGCTATTTTTAAACTACGTTAGAAGAACCCCGTGTCATAGCGTTCCGGGAATGCCTCAGGAAGAAATACATTCCACAATCCGCATGTGCGTGGAAGGACAGATTTGGCTATCTGCTTTTTTATTAAAATATGACTTATCATCCACCTAAAGAATAGCGCGGATTTTAACGTACGTAGGTAACGTAACGACTTTCCTCCTCTGTGAAAAAATCCCCAGCAAGATGATTATGATAATGCGTGTGCTCACACGGCGGACGGCGCGAGGCGCGGGTGTCGCCGCCCTTGGCATTATTAACACTATCAGCGCTGATGTCATCTCCGTGTACTTTGTAGTTCGCTGCGACACTCGCCCCGCTGCCTCCCGCCGACTGCTCTACTGCTACAGTCTGACAGACAAGACGAAACTTTACTTTGAATACATAGCATCAATTGAAATAATACCACTTGCTACTTGCCATTATTTCAATATGGTATGACAAAAACCCATAATTTCAGTAATTACCATTTGGTACCAATAGGTCCATCATATTTCGCCTTGTTTTTAAAACATAAGATAAAGGCTGAAATAGCAACAAATGTTTGGTAATGATTTAAGTTACTTGTCAACGATGATATCATTTCTGTTTATAATTCTTCGTCGCTCGCGGAGGCAACATATGCATGCTAATTTGTTTATCTTGTTGGCACAGAAAAACACACATAATATTTAGTTGTAACTATCTAGCTCTCCAAGTAACAAAATTGTAATATCTACTTAAATGCAAAATTATTAACTCACGACGCGTCTGGTTTCACAGTAACAATTTTAATATCCGAATTATTCCGAAATAAGTGTGCAAATAGCGACATCTTGCTTCCGAATGTTGTTACGAACACACTGACATCATCTTCGTTTGTATTTAAAATTCGCCAAGCCGTCTCGCCACTCATGCTGCTTATGCCCATATTGGTTGGATGTTTTGATTAAGGATCAAGCAAGTTAAACACAGTCAAAGTCATATTCAACATTTTTGTCGTAATTTTCTACAAATTTACCATTGCCTTCGTTCATTAATTCGTTAACTGGCTATATATCCACCGAGATATTGAAAGTGATTAGTAAATTAACTAGAGGTAAGATCCCTTGTGACGTCACGTCACAACAAACCTCGTCGGTCAACAATTGGTTGCGCCACTCGCCTGCTCCCAGCGCGGCGGAATGTCATTGTTTCGCCTTTTCCCACCTCGACCTCGATTTAATTACAACAATGTTCCTAAATTGATCCGTTGCGATTATTGCAATATTTTGGAATGCTTGTAAATTTAATGTTTTTGTAAAATCATTTCATTAGTAAGTGTACTTTTATTTACTGTTTAGCAATTTGAAAATATTAATGATAGATAGTCAATATCCGACAATTGACTCATTTGTTTTGTAAGTAGAAAATATGGAACAAAAACTTTACCTACATTCAAATGACGTTGATAAAAATAAATGCCAGCTGCATATTATGATCTCTAAGTTATTTATAAACTGGATCTCATAATGTGGATAGCGGATGAAGTAAAATATGCATATGCCCCCCTTATCGTATTATGACTTTGTGATTGTTATTTGTATTACGGATATGTACGTATTTATTTGGAGGTTCAATTTTATTTTGGTATTTAACCGATCTATCTCTACAATTATGTATGAATGATTTGATTTATTTTCCATTTGTGGTGTTTTTCTCACAAAATATGTATCTCAGTTGTTTAAAAATAAAACTGATGCGAATAAAATTGTTTAATATTGTGAGGTTACAAGGGTTACAAATTCCTAATAGTAGACTGTAAAAGCATTACAGTTTGGAAGTACAATGGAACTTGAAACACATTTATCCTGAAATCAGATCGAATGGGTTAATCAGGTGAATTGGGCTAAAGTTCGGTAACAATAATAATTGTTGGTGATTGAAGTAATGGAGGTCAGTGGGCACTAGGATGGACTCAATCAGACGTTCGCGAATTGTAATAGCGTGAGTTGTCTAGTGTATCCAGTTAGCGCCCACGCACTCCTACTGCTGCGACGTCGGTGTCAGCTTACCACCGATTTGGTTATACCCGTCTGAGTAACAGGCTCTATAAGCATTTTATTATTCAAATATATTTGTATAGGCATATGCTATATATTTGTATCGAGTTGCATTATCATACGGAATGTTTCTTTAGCTCGTACAGTTATCTCTTAAGTTTATGTTTTAAATTAGGATTTTGTTAATGACGAAAGAGATGATTACATAATGTCCAATCTTTTGTATGATAACCTTTCCTTACGTATTCTGTATGTATAGATATAAATCTTGCCAGTTTATTAGAAATCAGCTAATCTCTGTATCCGCTCGACCGAGTTCAACTAAATTACAAGTGCGTATGTGTGTTTGTGTATGTGACTTCAGTTACAAATATAGAACTATAAAAATAGAACTATGAAAATATAATACTTTTGAACTGGTAGGTTTCGGTATCACTAAAATGTTTTCTTACATTTCTTATTACTTACTTTTTGCCCGAGCCTACTTGTAATTTTATAATTATCTCTGTCGTATGTAAATGAAGCTAACATCGCATGTAATAGAGTACTTATGTGACGAGATGATACATAATGAAGCTAAGCTCGGTGGCTCGGTGACATCACTGTGTCAGCCGAGCCCTGCTGTGTTTGGATCGCCAAATCGCCCGATTAATCGCCCAATTACACGGCCGCATGCGTCGACCCGTGGCGGCCAGAAGCTGCATTGTATTGAACTGTTACAAGCGATTTAGTTGTATCGAGCATTAGGCAATGTCCTTATGATGTTTTGATTGTGATGTCTTAATTTAGTACGTTATTCTGTTGTGAATCGTTGTCATCTTCATCAGGTATCAAACGAGCCTGCAGTGGTAAGTGGTCACTGCCATTCATGGACATCTGTAACCAACCCAAGACGAATTCAAAGTTGTCTTAAATCAACTACCAATGCACGCCAACCCGACCAAAATGTTCTCCCACATTCAAGAATTTCAATTTCGACATCTAGTTAGAATTGGTCTTCAATTTATAGCTCGCTTTCCTTTGTTTTCTCCAATCCCATCGAATGTTTATTTTATTGTTCAGTGCAAGACGCCGAGCAAGCCGACTGAAACCCGATAGCGGCAGCGCAGTTTAATTGGCAATGTTACGCAAACTGCAAACGGAATCAGATATCAATCTGTCGGTCTCTCGTTATTTTTTACTCGCGCGATGGCCGTCGCGACAGCCTTCTCAAATGTCCCGTTGTTAGTTTTAAATTGCCGGAGATTTAAATCACCGTGGTTTTTGTCCTATACTGTTTTTTCCTTTTTGTTTCTGGTAAAATTATTTCCTGGGACCGCGGACATGATAGGTAATATTTTGTTTATGGATGGTTTTACTATAATGCTATGTGCGAGTCTGTATTTTTTCAATTGGGAGGTAACAAACGAGCATGCATTCCACCTGATGGTAAGTGCTCTAAGCGGCCCAAAGACAGGATTGAAGTTCTTTCTTATGTCGACCACAAATGCACTGCCATCCCTGAGTAGCCCTCAGTTGGAACGCCATAAGTACCTCCCGGACCGCTTCAAATCAGATCACAACAGCAAGATCACACAGAAATAAGCAGGCAGAAATAAGTTTGGCAGTGGTGTCCCCGGAGTCAAATTGTAAAAGCACATCAATGGTTTCTTTTCGTCCGAATGTAAGATATAGTGATGGTGAATGAATGCGGCGCGTGGTGGCGGGGTCTGCCAAGGC
>DWTF01000119.1:0-15832 GCA_018250225.1 Udranomia kikkawai
TGTTTTGTTTGTTTTTTCTATTTATTTTAATCGTTATATATCGGTTAATCTATATAAAATCGTAAGGTATTATTAACCTTAACTTTTCATAAGAATTACTCTTTTTAGTATCTTTAAGTAAAAAACCGTACAAAAATCCGTTCTGTAGATTCTGAGAAAATCGCGAACATAGAGACAGCTTTGTTTTATAATATGTAAGCATAGATAATTAATAGTGTTCGATCACCTCTTAATTGAAGAAAAAAAAATACTTAGTATAGTTTCTATTTTTACATATTTTTTCTGTGAAAGTTAAGTTAAGGTAGGGCGTTGATCTAGGCGAAGGCAATCTAATCTTAGACTAGACTCGTACGTGTCTGGAATTCTGATTCTCTGTCTGTGATCTTTGTATTGGCTAACTTTAATTTCTAATCCTAGGATTTTGCGGATATAAAACCAGATAACGTAGTTTTATAATCCAATTTTTACTTTTATAGCATTGAGGTAGCAAACGACTATTCAATCTAGCTGATGTTACATGGTCACCTGGTCCATGTATTTAACCTAAGACAGGATCAAAGTTCTTTTTAGACTGACTACAAATTCGTTCGTATCCCTGAGGACTAAGTTAGACGTGTAATTTAAATGTCTCTTTTGTCACACATCAAATCAGAATATAGCAGCAATTATACCACAGAAATAGGTGTGAGTAGTCTTAGGACAGGTATCATTATTGAACATAATTTATCTTACTTGTAATATTATATTGTTGGATGATTTTGCGCAAGATTAAACAAGACTGTGGCTAGTCGCCGCCGGCGAAGGGGCGTAACTCTAAACAAGTTCTAACAGCATTTGCCGCAGACGGGTGTAGATGCGGCCTCACTAATGTACACATTGTTTCTTCAACCCTCCATAATTTTAAACTAGACAGGGTTACCTTGGATACGCAGTTTGATTGTAAGCGCGAAACGAAAAACTATAAATATAATATTTTCTCCTTCAGTTTTAAAACCTGAAATGATGGGCTTTCAGGTTTTAAAACTGTATAACGAGTTATGACATTACTTGACATTATCGTAACAATTAATAATTTATTTATGGTTCTATGGTTATTTATGTTCCATTTGAGGAGCATCTCTTTCTTCTGCTTCCAGAATTTTGTGAAAAACGAAACTCAGCTAATAGTGTGTGTCGTACACCAGATGGCACACTCAGAATACTTGTAGCACTCCTAACGTTTGACAAACGGAGCCAGTTCAGGTTACAACCTCATGCACGGAACATTCTCGACCTGGTCAACAAAGCTAGCACACACAGCTGTTTGCGAACACTTGTAAACACAGTAGCGTTCCCGTGACGTTGCTTTTGGGAATATCTTAACAGTATCGTTGACAGCCTTTTGAATGTTTAGCCGTTGTGTACCTACAGTCAAGGCTTCTAAGGATTTTACTGTGGGGATAGCGTATTCCTTGTAATGCTTTTAGATCTCGGACTTTAGGTTGTTATTGGCTAAGGTAATAGAGTTGCGGACAGAATGATTCTGTTGTTGTTTCGATAGTAAGTTCTTTAAAATAACATGATTATAATATGTGAAGATGGCTAAATATTATAAAAGATTGATTGATGTCATGTAGGATTTCAACAATGGTCGATCGGTTAGCTTGAAGATAGTAATGAAATCTATGAAACATATCTATTTTTGGAATCTAAACGTGGAAGTTACATTATTTAAATTCGATTACATCGAATATCTAACTATCGTGCGATAGAAGATCGATATTCCGCGCCCAACTTCTGTTAGGAAAGTTGGCAACTGAAACGAATTGAACTCTCTATATTAGAAAGAAAATTTATAGAGTCTGGTCGGTCACTGTCACTAGTAGGTCAGGTCCGAGATCGGATCGGTCAATACTCCATATAATCCGATAACGTATGGCTGGAACGGGGCCAAGTATTAACGGTTCCGTACACACCGTAGTTTATACTGTATGCCACTGAATTTGGAGTTCTACGTTACACGTTCTCATAGTATTCAGGTAGCAAGGAATATTATTTATCCACTTAAGTTTTGTTAGTTATACGCGTTGTTAAGTAAGTTGACGATATTCCGGAAGAGTTATTATGTTTCATGTAGGAATAGGTTTAATATTCTTTTTTAAATCTTGCAAGATGCAATTCATTGGAGTAGTGACGTGTTGTGTGTTTTATTGAGTTTTTCTTTGCTTGTTATCTTGGGGTTTGATGTCAGGTAGAGTACATAGTCATTCAGAACTTTGATTTCAGTATTAAAATAATACGCTTTAAAAAATGCTTGTTAGCAGAAACATACATAAGTTTTGTCACAGTGTATACTTTCAACGCATAACTTTAACATACAGTATAGTATATCTATGTAGATACTAAATGACAGAAATGTTTGAGATTGATCTCAGACCATGTAACAGATAAGTTGCAAACTCAGTTCTAGCAAGGGTTCGTATTCATAAGAGTTAAACCAAACTAACTTCGAATGTTGTTTCGAACCTAAACAGAATAGCCAACATGTTCAACATCAACAAGTATTAACATGTCTGACAAGTCTTAACTGGTATGAAGCTTAGCTTTCGCTATGAAGTTGCGCTGTCGAAGTTGCAGTTACGTTATACGACAACGCAACAACCTATCAAATTTCAACCTAACCACGTTAGGCGCCGTTCACATGGCGATGCTGTGCGTTTTATTGTAATCGATTTTAAATGTACAATTGTAAAAACAATTAATTGAAAACGTGTTGTGTGCACGCGACATACTTGAGAAATTCTTTTTTTATTTTTGAGGTAGCAAAAGATCATGTAGTCCAGTGAATTATTTATCCTATTTTATTATTTGGATTCTTTATCCTGGTGGTAAATAATCCAAATAATACATTAAAGTTTGTTCCAATTTAGCTTGACAAGACTGATAAGTATCGATAAATCTGTTAAACCTTGTTCATTTACTTGCAGTATAATTTTCGTGTACTACAAAAAAGTATGCGCATAACAAACTTTGTGTGGAAGGTGCCATAGACAGAATATATATCACTGTTATTAGACAAGATTTGTCCTGTAAATTACGTAAAGTAATGCTATGTGAACTTACGCGAAGTCGTGGGAACTAAACAGTATGCTCCAGTAAAGTGGAGTGAACCACTATAACTAAATTAGCACTGCGTTTGACGTAAGCCTGACAGGTCAATTATAACGCGCCGAGAAAGCTGTTGCAAAGAAACCATTACTGGATATTGATAGCGTGGTTGGTGACAACGCCATCTAGCGGGAAACTCTAGCAAAAAGCGTAGAATATCGGAATGAAGTGTAAGCGATAATAAGTTCTCTAGCTTCTTTAATTCTTGTGTAATTCGTATTATAATAGTTAGTTTGAAAAAAACGGATTCTGATGCAGTAATATTAGAAGGTTAAGTAAAATTAAGAGGGTTTTGTTTTAAATCGGTTTACCTATTGAAATACAATGTAATAGTTTGCTAGAGCTATGACTGATACCAATCGAGGAAAATAGTCATCCAATCTTGGAACATATTTTTCTTGTAGGTATCCTAGTCGGCTTATTCTATGTTAGTGACATATCATATCGTGGGAATCCGGCTCATTGATAATAGTAGTAATAGTTAGACATAAATTCACGTTGAAGCATGCTCCTGTGTTAGAAGTTGTGGAGTAAGGTACGAGCTAACTGCGACGCCGATAAATTCCGTACTGCTGATAATTAAAGTGGTTTAAACTTTATACCTGTGCCATGGTTTAGATAAACTTTCGTGTGTGTCAAATGCAATGTAAACCTTGAGTGGAGTGAGGTAGAAGCTTAAGTTAACATTAAACTAGCTTCTAACTAAATTGCCTAAGTTAATGTACATACATAAATTTGATTTATGAAAACATGAAATAGAGGAAGAGAGTTGCTAAAAACCACGATGTTGTATACTCTTTGAGACGAAGTAGCGATTGTTATTTATTTGGCTAATACTCAATCTACTTTTGGTACGCATGTATTACCTTAATTTAATGTTTATTTAATTTACACGAGCAAATATTCAAAAGCGCAATATCCATTCTTTAAACCCTTCGGATGATTTTTTCGCTTTAGGTGCTTATCTTTATCGTTAGGCACAAAAGCCAGCGGTTGCCAACTTTCGAGCCATTAGCCGCCGTGAATGGGCCGCTTCGTGTTATACAACAAAAACATAATTAGTATTCATGAACCTCTAATTTTTGTTTAACATGCCATATCAGAACGATTTATTCAGAAATTATGATTTCGAATACTCCAGTGTTTATATACCCAAATTTCTTGCTCGGTTTTTAAAGGTCAGCCGTAATATTTATTTAAAAATTTGAAATGGGCTTTCTATAAATATAATTTATCTAATCGAGGCTAAGTATCTCATGTTTCTTTAAACGTCGTATTCGTAGTTACATGCAGATGCAAGAACAAAACCTAGCCATTTGCCATTCTCATTGTTCGTCGTACTTATAGTCTACAGTTAGTAAAAAACATAAAAAACGGCACTTTCCAATTATTCTGTTATACCAGAAAAACCCCTAATAACATCACGAGGATTATAACAAACATTCTAAAAATAAAAGCCAAAACCAGTCAGTTATTCTTGATTTTTGCGGTTAGCAACGAATCACATTTATTTTCATTTTTATAGATAGCAAAAGCTTTATAGTAGGCTTATGGTAGGCTGTGGTCGGCGGAAATAGATTTATTGTTAGTCCCGGGGCGGGGGCGGCGGGGGCAGCGCGGGCGGGTTGAGCACCCCTGACATTAGGCTCAGGTGACGCTCAGTACTTAGCTTGTTAACGTTGATGTTTTCGTCAGCTTGTAAATAAAAGCTATTTTACTGGCGTTAAACAAGCTATTTGGCTAATAATGTATCGTAATTTTACCGGTAAAGGGAAACCGATTTATTTATCAAGGGTTCAGACATCGATCTATTACTGTCCCGCTACTAAATACTGCTTAACACTGCTAATCTGCTGCTAAATGCTGCTTAATAAAGGGCTAAAGTCCACTCCGTAATGAGAGTCAGAGTAGTCTAGGCTAGATAAGATTTATTCCTTTGAGAACACAAGTAGGTGTTTCTGTATTTTACATTCCATTTTTTTAATTAATTTGTAACTTGCACTATACATATACATTGGCGGGATTTGCTTAATTTTACTTCTGACTTAAATAATTCTAAAAATACAGAAATAATCCGAGGTTATATCTTTTTTTTTGGATATGAGTCCAGTAACTAAGATAGCAAAAATAATAAAATACCAGTTCTTATTCCAGACATCTCACGGACGAAAAATACTTAAAACATAAATTGAGCTTTTTAAGGAAAGCAATTTAAAATTACGATAATAAAAACAAGAATCATAAAAGAATCACAAATATTCCAAAATAACAGAATTTTCATTTTCGCTCTTAATATAATTCTGGCTAGAAGCACTGTGGCCGTGACTTTGTCCCACATGCAATCAAGTAACTCGATCATGCAAATTAGTTTGTATAATTCGGTAACAAGTTTTGTATTATCATGAATAATATTTCAATTTATTATTTGCTTGACTTAGTTATGAGTTTATGAGTTAGCTTCGAATTTATAGAGCTGATAAGTACAATTTTTCGCTAACATGCATTAGACCAGCGTGGACTCCTCGTTGTGGGTAAAGACTTGTGCCCAGCAGTGGCCCATATAAAAGGTTCATTTCCAAGCAAAACGTTATAATGGGTAACACAATTTTCCTAAAAGCAGAAAATGTTCTCAATTTAATCCTATGATTTTTCTACGAACTTAATTCGGCAAGTTTAAAAATTTTAAAAAGCAAATTTTTTTAACACAATTCTCAGAAACGTCGTACAATTTTTTTTTAATTCCCTTTTCTTCCAAATGTTCTTTCCCTAAGGAGTACCAAACTAAGGCACCGTTTCCCAAAGTTTTAATTCAAACTGCGATGACACTCCCTCTTATCGCGGGGATGTCTCCATAACGATAAAACTTTGCACACGCGGACCACTCGCGAACTTATTAGTTTAAATAGGCCATTAAATATTCTTGGGGCGAATTTATCGCCATGCTTGTATGGCTCCTCAGATGTAGTCTGACAAAACGGTTTTATGAAGTTTCGTTGCTAGGAGAATACTTTTAACTTTGGAGAAAGTTAATATATGTTGTGATGCGGAAATTTTGACATTCTATCTATTTCATTATCTTATTGTCTTTAGGTCGTAGATAGAATTCAGATATGCCTCCTTGCTATGTCTTCCAGCACTGAATTGTCTGGAAACGAAGGAAGTAGATCGTTAAGGATTTTTTCCACAGCACCTCGCTTAGGACTAGTTAAATTCTAGAGGTCTTAGAGCAAAGAGTTGCTGTATAAGCACGCTACGATTCTTATCCACTGGGCAATTAGACTGAATTCTATTATATTGCCTAATAATAACAATTAGGTAAAATATATTCAGCCAAGTGCGCAAGTAACAAAAGCAATTCTTCTTTCACATTTTTTATTATTTTGCTTTTTACGCCCTTATCTCCGCCGTGGAGTTTCAACAAATAACTAAACCTGATTACCTTTAACGCCAGGCTGCTAACGAAGCACGACGGATAAGCAGAAACCGGCCTTATTTCAAGGCAATTGAACTCAAAATCAACTGCGACGTCGCATGAAAAATTACGAATCAGTAATGAAAGAATCAGTCTGCACGTAACGCGACGCAAATCAGACTTTATGAGATACGAAATAGAGTCGAGATTACGTTATTGTCCGCGCCAATACGTTATCATAAATATGATTGCGTTGCCAGATAAAATTGTACTTTATCGCGTCGGTACAGAGTTGCATGCACATACTGTCTCTGTTCGGTGGCAATATTATTGTGTCTGGGAAACAATGAAATACGAAATGTAAGTACAGTGGCGCGGAGATAACAATGTTTAGGAGAATGGCAGAAATGATGAGCTTAGTACAATACAATTTAGTAAATATCTGTTACTCATTATAGTTTTGGATTAATATAGACGACTTATCCTTAGTCTTTCTGATGATAAATAGATAATGTGATCTTATTGGATTGTTATTACTTTTTTCGTATTATATCAATTCCTTTCTGTAGAATATTTGGTACAAATAATTCACGGGTGTGTTTCACCGTGGTCCATATCCTCAAAGTTTATCCAAGTTATCTTATATAGATTGACGTACTCTTATTATGTTGATTTTTACTATCATTTGTATCTTGCTTTATTTTTAGTTTGATTTGTGTCTTGTTGGCAGGACAATATATGATATATAATACTTATCCTAATTTGTCACGGGAATTTTAGAATTCCCGTGACAAATGTGAATTTAATGAATCCGGAATTCAAACCACATCAGTGAGTAACTCGTATATAAATTTGTTGTTCTTCAAGAAAAATAAATGAGTACCATCAGAAATTCGATCAAAAGCAGGCACAGAAAATATTGCGTGATTTCTTTAAACTCCTCGCGTGAAAAGAGATAATTTATTTCACAAAATACACCCCGAGATCACAATACGGTCTTTCATATAATAGCTACCGTAAGTAATTTGTTCTGGCGATGAAAATATATTTGCAGTTGAAAATGAGTTTCACTGGAAGAAATCAAGAATTAATGCTTAATTTCTTCTCGGCCATATAAATACTTCGTCTCGTATAATAATAGTATGTATTCTATTTGCGATTCCATGGAGTAATCTTTGTATATGGTTTATAAAAAAAAAACCTTTTAGCCTGAGAACTGACATAAATCCATTTTTTCAGTAGGCACATTTTATTAAAGGTCATTCGCATTATACATACTTATTTTAAGAAAATAATGGTCAATTTACAAGCCAAAGAGAACAAATTACTTACGCGATGTCATTACGAGAATCCGCTTAAACTGAAAACGTGACGTTTCCATTATGTTTCAGCCCATATTATTATGTATAAGGTTGTGATTTTTTTCCTCAAGCCAAACACATTTTAAATGTGCACCCAAAATATATCAAGAACTTAAGACTTTTACAACCGTTTGTATTGTCAATTTTATCGTAGTGAATAGTGTATACAATTTTGATGTCGTTTTTGTAAAAGACACCAACATGTCACAAATGCCGCAGCAGGGTTTTGTGCCTGAAAAAGTTCAGGAATTCAATAGAAGGGCGTCTCAGGATGTGTCCGAGTCGCCCTCCCATCAGAAGAGCGAACGAAGAACCCTTGAACCCTCAGGGACCCCCAAGAAAGAGCTTACCCAAAATGGGACCGACAAACTACCAGATAAACCAAAGGCTGAAGACAAACCCAAAATGGAGAACAGTCCTTCGAGGCACGGCCAGGATAGCAAGAACCCTTTCTCGCCGCATTACTATCGGAACAGACCTCACGGTCACTTCGAGATGGGTCCACGTGGGCTGGACTACTCTCCGCATCGAATGGGCGTGGATTTCTCCAACCGGCTCCGTGACTACGGACCTCAAAGGTCAACATCGATTCACGGGCACGAGCTCACTGACGGACCGATGAAGCCTGAGTATCTTGGCCACCGCAGCCACTTCGGAAGCCAGATCGTACCGAATACGATGAACCACCCAGACGTGGTCTTCAGGCAGGATTATTACGCCCAAGTGGGCTTGGTTCCACCGCGTGCGTCCAGGTTTTCCTCTCAAGAGTACCTGAACGCCCCAGCGCAGTACGGCAGGTGGCCTGACTACAGAGCGGAGTACCGCCAGCGGCGCCGCTCGCAGCAGGATCTGCACTCTATTGGACATAGTCCTGAATCAGGTATGTCGTAGATGATTTGAAATAAAGCATGCTGGTAAAGTGAAATTCTAAGTTCCGTAGCGAAGAATTATTTTCTTAGAATTAGTGCTTTGATTTTACTCATTTTTTAAATACATCGTCAAGGCTAATTTATATCCATGCAGCTAAATTTGATGAAGATAATTTTAAATAAACTTGTTATACCCGTGAATGGATGGATAGATGGTCACCATGTAGTGTTATATCGGGCTTAAGAGTATCTAATCTTTTAATTTTTTGCCTCGTCCACTTGCTATTTACAATACCTCCAACCATAACATAATACAAGTATGTACACGGACAAAAACAAGCTAACGTATATTTATATGTAGTATTACATACTTTTACTGTTTGTATTTAATTTAAATGTAACGTGATAAGAATGATGCAACTCATCATCTCTTTTGTAAATGGCCTCAAACTCAGGTCCAACAAATAACCGTTGGAAAAATGTTTAAAACTTTTACCTTACAATTATCATTCTGCGCGCGCTGCATTTATTTCTTACTTTTTACTTCTTTACTGTTAAACACTTTTCTTTTATTTTATTTTCTTTTTAACAGCAGTTGCCACCGTCTCCTTTACATAGGGCTCATGCACATGGCGACCATTTAACTCCTTTTTTTTGTTTCGTCTTCTGTATTTTAAAAATTTCAGATTTTATTCAGTATTAGTACAGAAAAGCACAAAAAGTACCTTTGATAAAAATAAAAAACGTTTTATTTTACCATTCGGCTTATTGCCTCGGACGCGCTTAACAAACGTATTTAAGGACGTAAACGCGAGCGAATTCCTGAATAAAAGCTAGAAGTTTAAAGTTAAAGAATAAAATGAACAGTATTGTTTACACGTGCAGTGTGTATGCTACCTTATCTCAGCTACGATTCTCCAAGGACTTTCTAACTTCAGCATTACGACCACATAGTTCTGTTTTCTTTTACAAATTGTGTTGTGCGTATAAGTTTATTATTTTCCCTTTATTTTCCCGACGGGAGGAGAGAGTGAGTAACAGTAACTAATTTGATAATCTGTCGACAGAGGGACTGATAAATGTGACAATTATAGTTCAGACAGGTAGAAAAAAGCGGCCTTACCGGGAACTCAACTTATAGTAAGGAATAATAAATTGATGCAAAGATTTGTATGCGATACAAACTACTAGCTATTTTACCTCCAATACAGAATTCATTTTAAATATATTTTCCTTTAGACGATGTTTCTAACTGAGAGTTCTTGTTATATCAAATTTTCAATGTGTTCTGTATATGCGTCTCCTCGTAATTGGCAAATGCTTAAAACATGGTTTTCTACACTGCTTCAATGCGTAGAAATAAAGAAACCGATTACTTTGACAAAGTGTCAGATATTTGTTTATAAGAACCGGGACCGTCGGCTACCGTGCTCTCTGGAGCATAGAATATTCTAGGCTTCCACTTGGAAATTTTTCATTGTCAGTAAGAATCTATAGTATATTTATTAACTATGCCAACGTTATGGGTCATTTACCATCCTTACAACAAACGAGACATTAATAAGTATGAAAATTTCAACCCACTTAACCACTTAACCCTCGGTTTAAATTCCATAAGCAGTTCTTACAAAATTCATCTAACGTAGCAATTTACGTGCGAGTCTCACGTTGTCCTTCAGAGAATTCTGACACGCCGTTTCATATTAAATTTTGGCGTTACACCTAACATTAATTGAGGAGTCGAGTCGAACAACTCAAGGACTGGCGACAAGCTGTCGATTTCATTTATTAATATTATAATTGCGTTTGGGAAGAGCCAAGCACGTCTCTAGGGACGGATTGAGCAATTTGCATTCCGTTCCTTACTTTCATTGATTAAAATCTTTGTAATGGCGGACTGATTTTATACTAAAACGGCGGGAATGAATGCCGAGTTATTTCAAAATGGCCGGGGGTGTTTTGGCATTGTTTCGCCTCAGTGGTTCGCTTGCTTTCAAAAGTAAATATTTGATTTAAGTTAGATACAAAAGTTACATTGAGGTATTAGCTCGGTGTTTGAGTGTAAAACATGTTTTACCTGCGTCATTTTCCTAACTTTATTTCTATTAACACCTATTTCTGCCCTATAACACCAGTTATTTTTCATTTGCTGCTGTGTTCTGGTTTGAAGGGGTGTGGAAAGGGTAAATACTTAACTGAGTCGTCCAAACTTAGTCCTCAGGGGTGGCAAGGTATTTGTGGTCGACCTAAGAAAGAACTTCGTTCGTGGCGAGGGTTGGTTACAGATATCCGTAAGCGGCAGTGATGATTTACCACCAGGACTGCATGCTCGTTTGCTACTTTACAGTAATAAAAAAAACGTTAACCGTTTCGAGAGACGTAGCTGAACTTGTATTAATAAAAACAAGCACCTGTGATGATAATAATAGACTTTGCTTATTTGACTTACCCAAAAAGCATTAAGACAAATGTATTCTGTCTGTACAGTAACAAAGTCAGTCAGGTAGTACATTCTAATATAAGAAGTTAAAATTAAACGGAAAGAAAAACCAAACTTCATAGACACTGTTAGAATCACGCATGAATGGGATCGATCGGGCCGCGGTCGTCGACCCCTGATACCGACCGATCGCGATTGCGATGCCCATAAACAATTAAAAACTGACAGGAGAAACATAGAAAAATTGAGCAAAACGCACATGTGTGTACATGTATTCTACATGCGTGTACAACGCAACTGTACACAGTTTTATACATACATCGATAAAGGCCTGATTACCAAGCTTCTAAAACATTGCAAACGAGCACCTTAAGTTACTTTCCCAGATAAACGAATAAGACTGACAGAGGAACATAGAAAAATTGAGCAACACGCACATGTGTGTACATGTGTGTATTCTAAACGCGCGTACACAGTTTGGTACCCACATTGATAAAGGCCTACCAAAATGTTTAGAAATTGCAAAGAGCATTACCTTAAGTTACTTTTGCAGCTAACAATTAAAACTGACAGAAGAACATAGAAAAAATGAGTACCTAATACATACATGTGTGTACATGTCTTATTCTAAACTTGTGAGCAACACAACTGTAGTTGTGTACATGTATCGATAAAGGTCAAATTTAGCTGCTACTAGACTTACTAGGATATAAGAAATACAAATGAGCTTGACCTTAAGCTAATGATGACTAATAATGAATAGTGGTACCCATTCTGCAGTTACATATTCGTAAACCTTAGTAAAATAAAAATAAGATGACTTAGAAAAATAAAAATAAGACGAACGAAGGTTAAGAAAAATAAAAAATGTTACGTTTTAGTCACAAGTAGGTATTTTTGACTTACTCATTTCATTTCATTAACTAACTTGCAGCTAGTTTTCCATATACCTGTATCTTACTTGCCGTTTCCTGCTATTGCTACATAAAATACTTGAAGTATCTCCGCAGTATCTTTGAAGTCTGAGCAACGCCTCTTATACACAAATACACTCTTCAGACGAGAACACAACGTTTTCCCCTAACACAGGAATACGAAGACTCAAGGAAAATATACCTAAAGTTCTTCTTGGAAGTTGTAGACGAACATCGATAAAACTTAAAATGCAGCTCGCGAACCAAGGATCCAATCTCGACGAAGCCGTAGAGCTCCCAAATTAGGTCCTTAACTCTAAGCTCCAAACAATTTTCCATGTTATCGACATAATTATAACTTTATTAGTTCTTTTACTAGGAATTGTGAATAGAATCGCGCACCCGTACTCGTGCCTAATTGATTTATTTCTATAACTCCATAGAGAAGAAATCTCATATCTCATCTTGATCACAATTATGTAATATCGTGTATTTTTTCTAATTCCTTTGCTTAATTCTTCAAGTATAGTAAAAAAACAGTATAATTTTTAAGTGATACGATCATAATTGAAAACCTTACTTTTGTTTCTAAGTAGGTATACCTATAAATTCTCTTAAAATATAAACTTCTTTTCTCGATATAAGATTTTCGAAGAAGTTCGTTGATACATGTGTTAGGGCGAGTAGCGAAATCGAATAAAATAAGAACCGCCAACTCGGTCTTATCAAACGTGTAGGGTGACAATGCGGTCCTACATTCTCAAGAAAAATAATGATCATGTAATATCTACATTAAAGATTGGATATAGTTATTTTTATAAGTATTAATATTGTTTTACATAAATACAAAATCTGTAAAACACTCATCTCGCTAACAATAACTTAGGCATCTGAAAACTTATCTCATAAATCATAAAAAAAACATATTTTACCATTTATGTTACCAGTTAAAATAACACATTTTTATGAAACATTATGTAACAATTGTAGTAATAAAAGTAACGTTTTTATAAACAAAATTTGTAATTTCAACGTCGCACATTTGCGCCGCTCGCTAACAACCACTCGTTGTAAGGGCCCGGGCTTGCATGTGACGTCATATTAGCCTTTTTGCTAAAGCTTTGAGAGTTCCTGTATAAATTTCCCGCTTGGGAATGTAATATTTTAATCCTTTAAAAAGTTATTAAATATTCCGTATAGGTTAAGTAGTATTATGTTTATTTTTCCATTTATGCTGAAACGCGTTTTAATACCACAAAGATTATAATTAAAAAACCCTTAGATTATGTTATTACAAACCCTTTTCCGGGTGATATCTACTAGTACCATGGTTGGTACTTATGTATACAAATATATACACAGTATCTCATACACCATATTATAAGTATATCATGTGACTATTAAAATCAGACTGCAAAGAAATATGTTCAGTGCACAAATAAAACCTTCGTCTAAACAATTCATGTCGGCTTCTAGAAAAATCTCTCGTAACGGAATATTAGTAAAATAACGGTAAAGAATATTAAGGCCTTAAGTAAGTGTCTTACTTTGTAGGCAGAATATATATAGCTCGATCAGGGAGCCATCTCTTCCCGGTTGCTGCCTGACGCCCCAGGCCCCTCCCGAGGCTTCCCACTTAATTCTCAGAACAAAAAGTTCATTTACAAGCTACCTCAGATAAGATTTCCGTCTCAATGGAGGTTGTATGTGGGCGTCCGAGGACTGCAGTAGCTACAGGAATTACACTCCAGATATGTCTGTAAAGAAGAACGATAAAAAAAAATACTCAAACATTTAGTGCTACAATATTTTGATTTTGAATTATAAGTACTATGTATTTGTATTTTTCTCTAGTTTTTAACTTGTTTATTTCATTATCCGGCTGAAGTCTGTTGTTAACCTAGAAACTTCATATTTGCATAACTAAATTGAACGCCTTTTTAAAGTTATCTCAATGCTATTAAAACTAGCTCAAGCTAAAGTAGAGGACAAAATCTTGGGCCATTCTCCATGTAATAATATTCACCTTGTTTTCAACTCCTTTAAGGAACGATTTTTATGTTTTATCTAAATTGGCTCAGCGGTTTTAAAACGAATAATTGACAAAGTTGCTTTCGTGTTTATAATATTAGTGTGAATGGAAACAGACAGCAAGATGGAAACAGGACACAACAACTAATGGTCACCCTACCAAATGAATAGTATTGAATCGCTTCGAAAACTGCATTTCCAAGCTGTCCTATCAATTCCTTTCGAGAGCGGAAACAAATTTTTATGTGCCACCGCCGAGGTGCTCGGGCTTGGAGACCTATATTTTATCTTTTTTCTTTCCAAAATGCATTAAGGAAAACTGCTTTTAAAGGAACTTTGAATAGTTGGCGAGTGTGTATGTTTTCTTATCTTCTATTATATACTAGTACTAGTATTTTCTTAAGGTAGTAACTAACTAAGGTAGTAACTAGTAGTTTCTTACGCTTGCGTGGAATTCTTTTTCATCTGCAATTTGTTGAACAAAACTGTTATCGTAAAAAAAATGCTAGAACAAGAACACCATAATATGGTATATGGTAAATTATGATCCACTAAGACGAAATAGCATGTACCTTATATTAGTATTTTATTAACGGTAATCAAACAACTAATAACGTCATTAAACACTGATAAACTTAGCGCCTACTCCAAATTAAGGACACACCTTGACAGATGAAACTGGCGTACGCGAACAATTTTTCAATAAGCTATTTATTCACTTTCTGGTAAAACACGTCTATAATGTTAATGCACGAGCATTTCAAATTCAACACAGCGGCCGATTGTAACGAAATAGCCGGAAAACAGGCTTCGGTAATGCGATGCGCATTCATTTACGTTGCGTTCCCGTTTCGGGAGAAATCAGTATTTTATACTGGAGAAACAAAATGCTCCTTTACTCTCTCGCAAGTATTAGGGAATAACAGGGAATAATCTACGAGAAAAATGTAGCGTGCATTTTTGTAGGTATTCCTGTTGTTTGTTACAAGCATGAATTTGTTGTGATTTTTGTTATGTGGGTAACATTCTACAATGTTTGGATTAAAGAAGTATAGATGCCAGTCTACGCATGGCACGATTCTGTCCATTTTCACAGATATTATATTATTCACTCTTAAGTGCAAATATGTATCTCAATCATAGGTAGGTACATTTTTTTTCACCGAAAACAATTTTTCAGTGCAGAAAATTCGTTTACACAACACTCTGAACAAAGAGTATTTCCACGCTTCAAATATTTCACGAAATTAATACAAAGTACGCGAAAACTGCGGACGTGAGAATGAATGTTTTAATGAAAATGGACCGGCGATGGAAATATAAAACAATAATAATTAAAAGTAGAATGCAGTAGCTTGAATACTGACTGCGATTTAACCATACCATACCACTGTATATATCTCATTTTTAGCTAGCTTCCATAGCAAATACACTTGAACCATACTGTTCCACGCTGCTCCATGCAATGAATTGGCTGGAAACTTTTCAGATCATAGGACATTTTGTTAAGAAGACGGTACTCTTTAACCTTGAAATTGACTGCTCTATATGTCCTCTGACGAGATTGCGCGAAATAAAATTCAACATTTTTTTTTTATGGTTTTGAGGTAGCAAACGAGCATGCAGTCCACCTGATGGTAAGTGGTTACTGTCGCCCA
>DWTF01000120.1:0-15799 GCA_018250225.1 Udranomia kikkawai
CCTTATCATAAACTGACTAATGATAGTACATTTCAATAATTGAAAACTTACTTTTGAACAGCATTTTGAAAACGGTTTGTAGCGAACTTAGTAAGTTTACATAGAAACGTAACTTATTTTTACTTGCGGAAATTTGTAACAAGTTGTTTGTGTTGTTAAAAGTGATCCTATGAAGCGATCCATATACAATTTCAAAATGCATTTTATAAAATTCCATTAGTAGAAACTTAAGCAGGGCCTACGTTTCCTTTTATTCAGTTATATTCGTATAGTTTATCAACATTTAATAGAAGTAATAAGAATGAGCGTACCAGTTTCTTCTGTTATTTCTATCTTCTTCATGTGCCATTCCACCGGGTGCATTAGAGCCATTGCTGCGAAAATATGCATGTATATGGCCGATATTAGTATCAGGGTACCTCGATAGCCGTATTCCTCAGCGGACCACTTCACGAATTGGGACGAAAATAATGTCACGACGCCTGGAATTTAAATTACGTCTAGATAAATAATAGAAATGTATTCACCATGATAACGCTTTATGCATATTTATGTACGACTATAAGGTAAAAACATTTACTCTATTAGAATTATTATTGTTACTATTATATTGGCTGAAGGATAAATATTTATGCCTATTAATAAAATTCAAGTATCTGCCTGTGATTTAAAAATAACAAGGTTTTTTAAGTGCAATGTGTTATTTTTACGATACCTAATACCTAAATAACCATTTTAAAAAATCTGGCATTCTGCTTGCATGGGGTAATCACTAGAACCGCTGGACCAAGTTTAATGGAGTTGGAGGAGGAGGAGGAGGAGAGTTTCACTGAAAGATTTTATAGGGCAGGATAAGCTTCAATTATGTGTGTATGATCTTTATAGACTCTGAAACGGCTAAGCCGATTTCGATAAAATTTTCAGGAAATCTTCAGATCGGCCTAGAAAGTGATCCTATGAAATTGGTTGCTGGCAGAAGAACATATTTTTTTTGCTTCAAAGTCTATACCTTAAATTATTTATTTAAGTTTAAATTAAATTAATATTAGCGTTTCATAAAGTTTTAAAGCGGTTTTTAATCAATTCTTCAATTGTTTCGAGAGAAGAGACGGGGACGACGAAGGGGAAGGGGATAAAGACGGGGATGGGGATAGGGACTGGGAACTAGGACTGTAAGGCGAAACGATGTGAGCTGGGTAAGCTAGTACCAGATAAATATTGTTTTCACCTACCTGTTACACTTTGTGTGACGGAAATGGAAAGTATACGTTTCTTTACAAAATAAAAGTTTAACATCGAAAACGATAAATTGAATATCATGCCATTGCCGAAACTCTGAAATAATAAATAAAATCTTTTTTTTAATCTGCAGGTCTTAAATTAAAGCAAATAATTTGATAAACTTAACATTCTAATTTTTTATTTTTGGAAAACGGTAATAAAAAATTAAACAGCTGATTTTTAGGCTAAGGCTAACATAGGGTAGGTAATTAAAGAAAATCATGAATTGTAAATAACAATTGCATATACTTTCAATAGTATAAAGATACCAGCATTGACTTACCTTGTAATATACCATAAGTGATAAAAAACATTACTCTGGAATTCACAAAAGCTATACCCAATGATCCCAGATTAAATATAACAGCAGCAAGTAGTCCTAACTGACGCATAGACATACAATTTAATAGAGGTGCCGTTATAAACCCTGAAAATAATTGAAAGTACAATGTTGAATAAAAAAATTTCTTAAATTAAAACCAAAAACTTCAAATAGAGTCTCTATGTATTAAAGTATTAGAATATATTTTTTATCATCAATTATCAAAAATTACTTAAATTTAAATATGCAGGGTTAAATGTAAAATCTGTCTACTATCATTGTTTTACAAGAGAAAACTCAAATTATAACATCCGTATCAATTACAAACAGTTGTAAGATCATTACTAGATTGACGCAGACACCTTATCTTTAAATGAAGCATGTTTGCAAGAGATAAAAAATACGTTACATTATATTTATACAACCAATTTAAATAGTAAATAGACAAATGAACATTGAACCTTCAACATTATCAAAATACGGCTCAAGTGACATTTCACCCTCACGTTAACTCATCCGCGGATGAAACGGCACTTTGTTCAAAATGTTGGGGGTCGACACATCCGCGATTTTTTTTCTTTTTTTTATGATTTAGAGGTAGCAAACATGCAGTCCACCTGATGTAAAGTAGTCACTACCAGCCATGGACATCCGTTGGTCAACCTAAGACAGAATCGAAGGTATTTCTTAAGTTTACTACAAATGCATTGCTTTGCAACCCTTGAGTACCAAGTTCTGCCTCTTTTAAGTATGGCTCCCTGACACCTCACCCTTCAAACCAGAACACAGTAGCACGAAGACAGCCATTATAAGCAGGAAGGTGTGGCGGTGCTTATAAGGCAGAAATAGGTGTGGCGGTGCTTATAAGGCAGAAATAGGTGTGGGGGTACTTCCGGGGTCGAACGGTAATAATCTACCTCCTCCAAAATGGTAATAAAATGTAACGTTATCCTTACGTAACGTAACATTTTATTTGTACAACCAATTCAAATAGTAAAAACCGTCCAACGAACCTGCAATTGAAATGGACATCGAACTGACACCGTTTAATACTGTTATACTCGTGGATCCCATATCCAAGAGAATGTAGAGCTCGTTGTACATCATCCCAATGCATGTCACGAACGACGCAATTCCTATCTGCGGGTTTAAGTTAAATTCAAAATAAAAAACATGAAATTGTAAAATAAATTCATTGATTAAATTTTAATCCCTTGTTTAGCTTTATCGTTTCAGGGATGTGGTTTAATGGCCAAGACAGACGTTCAATACAAGTGCATTTTTGCATAAGCTTTTGACATTTTAAATAATCTCGCATTTAACACTTTAATTAATCATTAAATATCTCTGAATACAACATTAAGCTGTAGAATATACATGAACAAAAAGTAACAATCATATTATTTCAAACTCTAAAGGATATCATAGATGAGTGTACTATATACAGACCAGTAAGTAGATTTCTTAAAAATTAATTAGAGCAAAGTAGTCAAGTGAAGACAGCCAGCAGAAGCCGCCATAACGTATTGAAAATATGAATTATAGTTGATAATAAAAAGTTTAAAAAGCTAAAAACATGCTGTATGTCCTCGTCGTCAGGATGGAATGGACAGAATATATTAATGTAATGCCAAGCCCAAACTCTACATGTTTACTAATAGCCCGTCCAAGGCTCCATCAGACACCTTCCAATTCCATCTTCAAGCCAGCTCGATGGTACCATAATATTGCATTGCCATCAGTCCTTGATCAGTATGCAGTTTTAAAATAATCCGACACCAAAATCGTGTTTAAAGTTTCCGCTACAAACATACATACATGCATACCCAACTAATAAAAGCATGTTAAAAAACATTATCAATAGTATTTTCTGATAGCTGTAGTATTTCACAATTTTATATGAAATTTAGAGGTAAGATCTTTAAATTAAAATAATTTATTTACACAAACAACTCTGGTTCTTAAAGATGATCCATTATATTATCACACTTTATTATCACTTGCTCACCGTATTGATAATAACAGCAATCCATATCACATAGCCCCATCCCCCGTCTGGTGGAACTAACTCATATCTCTTCTGATGTTTCACCTCTTTCACACTCATTTTGTGTTATTTCAGCAATCACACTATTCGGAATGAAACCATCATTAATTTCTCACAAACTGCCACTTATCTCATGTCAACATTAGGTTGTATACGATTTACTTACGTAATCGCAGTTGTAATGCTTCATAAGCCTTTACATGTTACTCTTATACAGGGTGCTGACAAATTATTCGCGATTTACATCCTCAGAATCCAACTTTGACGATTTTTGTTATACAAAGATAAATCTGGTTTTTAAAGGTACAAATACTGGTGGATATGCGAGTACGTACATTAAGTGGATCTGACCGTACGCTAAACAAATTATTTTTTGTTCAAATAACTAAGATTCTGCTGCTGCTTTGAGGCAACCAAAGATATAAATCGTTAGAAACGAAACGAACTAATCGTTAGACGCAAGGTAGACAGACTGATCTGCCATTTACACCTGTCAAGCAGTTTGCCTTCGCCACCGCAGTTTAGTCGTGACCACGAGCAATGCAACTGGATCGAAATATCGGCAACACAAAAACGCTTTATCTTAAATGTCCGTTATATAATTTAAAAATAAGTATAAATAGCTCTTCGTATGTTATAATAGAAAATAACTCAGCATTGTACGTGAGGATCGATGAGAACTCGTTAACTTATCGTCATTGTACTTTTGACTTTTTGAAACATCCTGTACATAACGTATCTTAGATGCGAGAAACAAAAAATATGCGGCATTTATACTACGCGAGTACTACTACTAATAATTTGTGCAATTAATAAATATGCATTGTAATTTAAATGAGAAGGATTAAAGATGTTTCAGAATCTTCTGAATTTCTTTGTTTTAACTGTTTTGTATCGTAGTGGACATTGCAATATTATTCCAATGATGCAAGCACTACACTAGTCACCTTTCTTAGGCTGAACACGGGTTAAAGAACGAATATTCATAAACCTTTTCATCAGACTCATAGGTTTTTTACGAACACAGATTTATTTATAAATTAAGTATTTACATTCTTTGTCTGCGATGGACTCCTAAACTACTGAAGTGATAATCAAATTTTATGTACTATGTACTGTTCAATACAACTTCTGAGGTAGGATAGTTTATGTACTAATTTAGAGTCGCAATATTTTTATTGTCAATTATTTGTTTATTTGTGTTTTCATTCATTCTTCATTGTAACCCACAACGTAATATACATAGTCATATGTATAATTATTACACAAAAGTCATTAATAGGTAGATGGATTTAGTAATATAATTTAATTGTGTACCTACGGGAGGGATATACGATACAGTAGGAAAGATTTATGATATCTACTTTGGAATTATTACAGTGTAAATTACTCGTATGTTTCGTCGTTATATTTCTTGTCATACTTATGACTGGTGTTCATACTACAAATCTATGTCATATAAAGTTAAATCTATGATAAAAAAGACACACCCTAAGTATAAACAAGAGTTTTGAGTGTGGAAATCATACTCCACTGGTGAGGGTATCTCAATCTGCTGCGATTTTCGTATTTGATTGAGTATAAACATGATTATTATGTAATGATTTTGTTAAAAGACTTTGTCGACTGCATACTCGTTTGCTGCCTTAAAGTCACAAAAAATAGAGAAACGTCGTCCTACAGGAATACATCTTTTAGTCTTTGGTTGAGATATAGAACGTTAACGGCTTAATTGTACGAACTACTTATATGTTCCGTATGACGATGACGTGCCAATCATATCTTACGTTTAAAAAAGAAAATCATTCGTTTGTTTCTTTGTCTCTTCATCCGAAAACATCTTAAGAGTCACCGACCGTAAACGACATTTTGCCCGGAAATAATTCCATACTCTTGGGACAACTTCACTTTTAATTCAGGAGAAGTCCGCGGGCATAATCTATAGTTCATACTTTGTGTATTTGTGTAAAGAATTCATGAATACCCGGCCCTCCTTCAGCCAGCGCCGGAGCCCTTTTTACTTGAATTATTAAAATCACTCTCCTAACTGGACCGGATATTCTTTGCGGATTATTAGGGATTATTGAATTAAATAAAGGTTGGTACAGTATCTTTGCCATTTTAGCTAGTAACTGTTTACATTAGGCTTTATTACTGAACGAGTCTCTGCTGACTGGCCTGAGTATATGTTAGAGTATAAGAAACATTAGGAAAGTGATAGAACTTTTCGTGATTCGACTTCAGAGGCACCACCGCGACACCTATTTCTGCTATATGAGAGCAGTGTTGTTGTTGGTGTGTTCTGGTTTGAAGGGTGTGATAAAGAAGACATACTTAATGGCGTTTCAACTTATTTTTAATCCTTGAGGGTAACAACACATTTATGATTGACCTAAAAAAGAACTTTGACCCACTCAACACTCTTATTTTGAGTTGACAATGGGCGGCAGTGACCACTTATCATCAGTTCGTTTGCTACTTCAATTATTTAGAAAAAAAAAATGAAATGTGAATGAAACCATTTTTAAGAATGAGTCCGTGTAGGTACAAAGAAAGAAGAAGAGATATGTTCTTTGCCATCATGGCCCATTTGTTTAAAATATTTATTGACACGTTTTAAATCATACAATCATTTTGTTTCAGGTAAGGACATCTTATAGCAGGCAAGGAGACAAAAAGAGTAGATATGAAAATGGTGATACCGGAAATTTCGAGCCGATTTACCTTAAATCCTTTTAAATTTTAATTTACTAATTAGAATTGATACATTGGTTTACATCGACAACATCACTTCAACAAATTACCTGCATATTTATGCAGAAAAAGTGCTAGAGGTTCGTGTATATTCTAAAATATCGAAAAGGAACGCTGCCAAGAAACTTCGCGTCTTCAACAAGGTGCTAGTTCACGTCTGAGCAACTGCTCTGTATACCTCAAGTACTGCCTGTACTGCTTTCTGGAGTGACAAGAGCTGACGAGAGACGAGACAAGATTTTATATCCTAGAACATCGTTGACGGATTTCTTCAAAGATTTAAATATATAAAATGAGATGTGATGTGATGAGATGAGATGAGATGAGATGAGATGAGATGAGATGAGACGAGATGAGATGAGATGAGATGAGATGAGATGAGAGATGAGAGATGAGAGATGAGAGATGAGAGATGAGAGATGAGAGATGAGAGATGGGAGATGGGAAATGGGAGATGGGAGATGGGAGATGAGAGATGAGAGATGAGAGGTGAGAGGTGAGAGATGAGAGATGAGAGATGAGAGATGGGAGATTTTTTGGGAGATTTTTTTGTATGTCCAACCACACATAAGTAACTTTGAGTTATAATTAATAACATAAGTTAGAGTTGACCAATTTTGATTATTATTGTAGAAAGTCCTTGTAGAAAGACTTTTTTCGATCAATGTAGAGTAACTTGATTAGGTATCATCACAATATATCAATGGTCGTAGTGACATTATGGGTTTGGCCATACACATCCACCAAAAACTTAATTAGCTAGAGGGCTTGCTCAATAAATGAATTAAATTTAAAATAATAAGCTTGTTAATAAATTATTTCTTAGTGGAGTTTATAATAGATAAAGTATAATATGGCTGGGCTGTTACCTTAGCTGCTCTTGGGAATTGTAATGGCAAATGCAAACCTAACTATAGCATAATTTTACAACAACCGACAAGCTAATTTGCTAATGGCTTATAAAAACACATAATTACACTTATTATAAAAACAATAATGATTGTGTCGTCATTTAACTAAAGGATAACTTTTTTTTTCTAAATATTTATATATTGAAGCTGAGTATAATGATTTTCTACGAGTATAATTATATTAACAAGCTACGTAAATGCTTGTTAACGTTTGTCAATACTTATTCTGATCATTAAATTCGTATTATACATATTTAATCCAAAAATTTAACAAAATCAAATAACACAAGAAATAGTATTGTTTAATGATCTTGCTAAATATAGCATTCGTTTTATGAAGATGTTAACGATCTTGTCAGATTTACGAGTCTAATGGCTTCCGGTCTAATTAATTCGATAAGTGTCAAGACAGTAAAATTAAAAGGTGTGTTATCGGTATATTTTTATGGCGTAACATTGCTATCTAGGAATGCTGTCGTCATCAAACTATTGCATAAGTTTATGCGTCAACGTTGCCGAAGTACGTAAAAAGTGCCTATAATCTTGGTTGAAGTTTAACTCCGGGAGGAGGCACTTTCACCACTCCCATTTTTGCCTCATAATATCTTTCCACTATTTCCTGGTTTAAATTTTTTTGCTAGGTACTACATTTAACCCAAGAGTTCCCATTTAGTCCTCAGAGAAAGCATCGCTTTTGTGTTCGATCTTTTGTAAGATATCCTGAAATGAGGATGATAACCAAATATTTCAATAGCACATACACCCTCGCTATAATGCGACTGCGTCGATATGTTTCCACCGTGAAATGAGTGAGCTCATTCTTATAGATGAGATAGCATAGCTTGCAATTAAATATGATAAAAAGGGATGACACTGTTGCCTCTATTTACCACACATTTGAATAATACGATTTTAGGTGTCAGGGCGTATCTAGATAGATAGATCTATCTTTGCTTGTATCCATATCTTACGTAGAACAGGTGTAACATTTCCATAAACTATATAAACATCTACAGATATAATCTTATAAATTGCAGTATCATGGTGTACTCGTAAAATATAAACTGTTAGGAAGCTCAACAAATACACGTCGTATTTTGTTGTTGACTCTAAAGAACAAGAGCTCAATGCTGCCAAAACTATGTGGTAGGATCACAATTAATTTACTTAGAATTAAGTAAATAAATATTCGTGCGTCATAGATCTACTAGCTAAATATATTGCTGTTAAACTTCATTAACATTTTATCTGATCCGGTACTTGATTAAACTCATCATAAGTTCATCTTAAGTTAAAATTTATGACTTGATGTATTAAGTCCCTAGTACTATTTTACGAGTATATAGGAATATTATTAGAACAGATTTCAAAGATATGTACAAAAAAAAATATAATGGACGCAATAAAATTGGACACAACTTTTTAGCTACACGTAAGAATCGTAATAAAATTATTGTTTGGTTGATTCTATATACCTTTGTATGTATCAATAATCCTAACTAACATGATGGTCATCCATGGTAGACTGCCGTTCGTTTTTAGATCGATTCGCATGCAGAAATGTCAATGACAAGTTTCAATATCTGTTCTCTGTCTGCCTGTTTAGGTTCTAATTTTTGTTGTTTGAGTTTTAATTTCTGTTCTCTATGTGGTAGATTTTTTTACGGTTCGACTCCGGAAGCACTACTGCCATACCTATTTGTGGCTTATAACAGCAGTATGAACACTGCTGTTATACTGCTGCTGCTGTGTTTCAGATATTTTCCTGCTGCTGTGTTTTAGATTTGAAGGATATGGTCAGGAAGACATACTTAAACAACGTAGGGGTAGGGCTCCTGTCTAAGATGACTACAGATGTTCATGGGCGGCAGTGATCACTTACCATTAGGTGGACTGCATGCTTGTTTCCTGTCTCAAAACAATAAAAGAGAAAAAAGATAAAATATAAAAGGAATCCTAATGACGGGCTATGAGTGTAAGGCGTTAATTACATAGTAGGGGTGATGTTGGGCTCTTAGACTATTAGCAACTACGTTGCAGTCATTATCGCACAACAGTTGATGCAAAACAAATATGGATGGTATTTGTGTTTGTTATACAACTTTGGAATAAATTACCATTAATAAACCTCTTCCTTCCGTCTTCATACACTGCCACTGCTGGGCATGGGCTTATAATACATACAATGAGCGAGACTACAGACTGAATATATTTGTTTAGTTTGCATACAATTATTAGCGTAAATATATTATTTGGTACTTTAGCTCTAGAACTATTTTCTGCCCGCGGTTCTGTCCATATTATAAAGCTAAGAGGAGGCAAAATTTTAAGTGATTAAACTCGCCCAACATTTTAACGTATGGACTAATCGGGATTATTCATTGATAAACTAATACGTAGTCGTCACTCAACCTGTACAGTCTACACTAAAACGACAAACAGACAGTCATCTAGAAAAACTACAGCAGAAAATCTTTGGATCAGATATACCTATTATGAGAGTAGCACCAATTGGGAGAGATTTGTTTTGTGTATAAGACAAGTTACTTTTAACACAATCCTCTTTTGTGTTCAGACAAAGGCGTTTGTAGAAGTCAAACATACTTAGTTGTAAGTGTTAAATCATCAAATTAAACGGTGCCTTATGTGTAAAACAAACAATTTCCACGAAATGGAACACGAACTTTGAAGTAGAACATTTCTAAATGTACACAACGAAATTGTTTACCACCTTGTCAGGAAATTAAGGATGGGAAAACGAAGTGTTCGATAAAAAGTACATTTTTAAGTAGGCTTAACTAAGTTAAGTATAAGTTTTAAGTCGTAAGTAAGTTTAAATGTAAACGATAGTAAAATAGGGTCGTTAAAAATCAAACGACTTAAAAAAACCTCAGTCTGGTTGCATTTTTTTATGTTTGTTATTTCAGAATTTCGTCATCGTCAACCTATTTGGGAAATTAATTTTTATGTTCTTTTATTTTTTTATGCATTTTGTTCAGAATTATTTGTAGCTGGCTTTTAATTCAAATATTATTTGTTTCTTTGGTAAGTCGTAAGCGCAAAGTTTGTCCTACTGTTACAAATTGAAGTGATGAAGCGACATACTTTTTTGAGACGATCTTAACCCTCGGGAGAATAGACATTTTTGTGTTTGGTTTCAGTAGTTAATGGAGCTTTAGTGAATTAGATTGAACTTTAATAATGTTTACGTATGAATTCTATAATCTTGGAGTTTTCGTCACGCACATGGAGTCCGTGATTGTAATTAGCAAGAAGGGTAGTTGGGGCAATATAGCCACTTTGATTTTGGATTGTGTGCAAAGCACGCAGAAACAATTTCATGCAGTGCTCAACGCCAATGTGGGTTTTGGGCTATCAACTTCTAGGACTGATTGATAGATCAGATTAGCATCTTTTATTAATTTGTACACGTAGATTGGTACGACTTTAATAAACATACGAGTAGACGAACATGATACAGGGGCTTGATATTTTCTACGGAAAACGAAACATTAGTGTAATAAATAATAATTAACTTCTCTCTAAGCTTACCCAATTTACGTGAAACGGTGGTAGCATAAAGCGGCGATAGCATCTAGTTTATCTTCCCTCAATTCTATTGGTATCAGCCCTGCGTATTCGCTTGTAAGGTCGTTCGCGGAATGAATTTCTCTCTAAACAGATTATCGCTTCGGGCCCAGCACTCACCTTCTGCCCTACATCCCAAGATTATCCGTCACGCTACAGCAATTTGTTATTTTACTGGTAGGTACTATCGAAAAATTTGTCGTATCGTAAACATTATGGCGAATAAAACTCCTCTTTTTGCAACCCCATTTCCTGTCCCGAAGAAATTGGAACCGACGAGAGCGTAATAAATAAACCATTTTATCATCTTCATGACAATAAATATGTTTGAAGAAATTAGCTTTCGAGACATTTCGTAATTGGTGTAATAAGTCACGAAGAGATGTAACTGACTGAACTGTATCGAAAACTTTTTAAAGTAAACTATTTCGATAGAGTTTACGAGTGTATAGATTTTACGAGAGTGACATAGACAGTGACAAAACTCCCGACGAAAAAAAAATTTGAGAAGCATTTTATCATAATAAGATCATACTATCCCATAGCTAGCAGGCACTAAATAGCCAGCCTTGTTTAGTTTACCGGAAATTCTATATTAAACCCTGACGTACGCTCCGGTGCAAACTGTTAGTTTATTCGACGTAACCGTTCACAAAGGGTACGAATAACTACTTAAACAGAGAAGATTAAACCAGCTTACAGTTTAGTGGGAGCTAGTGATACGATTGTGCTTTTGACTGGTGGCTATTCGTGAGGAGGATTGCTATCCTCAGGAATAACCACTAGTCAAAATCATTGCAGTGGCTTGCGGCATTATAGCTGTGAAATGCTTTGCCTTAAAATCATGGGCAATAGTTCTCAGTGTTAGAAGGTGATTCTTGGTTTATTCTACGGTTTATTCGTTTAAATCATTATTACCTATTCCAAGATTATAACGCAAGTGTGTTTATTATTTAGAATGAAAATTTGTTTAATAAGACAAAGGTTAACAGCTCCGTGTTAGTATTTCAATATACGTCGTAGTATTTCGTGTTGCATTATATGTATGCGAACCAATCATCTTAATGAAATGACTACGATACAGAATTCTTATATTTTAACACTCCATATTTTTACAACTGACTTTCAGCTAAAAAGGTACGTAATTGTCTTTCTATAACAAACAAATATTATTTTCAGTGAATCTCTTAGAAGCAATTCTGCATAGGAAAGTTAAAAGATAGCTACGATAAGAAGTCTTTGTTGGATGGATCGGATTACATTAGATTAAACCGGAAAGTAAGCAAACGGCAAAATCTGAAGATAGGATGTTTAAACCGCTTTTTACTGTAGAAAATGAACATATTTTATTATTCTGATGCCTTTGTTGTTGCAACCATAGAAATAGTTTTTAGAATGATACTCAGATGTCTCGTATTGGACCAATATAACCAGTGTCCTATGCGTTGTTGATCCCTGGCGTGTATAATCCCAATGAAAACATATGCTAAAACAGCTTTAAAATTGTCAAAAACCTTAATTCCGAACGTTTTTACTAAAATCTTAAAAATTCGAAATTTAAAAACCTTGCAATAACTGATATCGAATAAATTTTACGTCTATTTACCTATCCCGCTAAATGAATATAATTTGGGTTGGGTTATTACGATACGTCGTCGCATTCTGACAAGACAAAAAATAGTTAAGTGAGATTTTTTTTACATATTTCAACAATGAATACAAAATGTCGTACACATTTTCTTGCGTAAAGAAAACATTTTCCAATTTTTCCTTTTATGTCAAACACAACTGTTTATTTCACACGAGAACGTACGAACGTAAGTATGAGAGGAGGTACGAAGGATAAAAAATGGCGAGGCTGAGTTATAAAAAATACAAAAAGTCATTTCCGTTAAAAGTTTATCCGTGCACCGCCGGAGGTCGTTAGGCGGTGTTTGCACGAGGCTTTTACTAAGGTTTTCGTTTTGGATAACGTTTTTCTTTAATAGGTACGCCATTCCCAATTTCACTGAGCAAGAATCACGACTACATTCCTGTGGTACACAACATATTGCTATACTTAAATGTATTTCAAAATATTATCTACATTTCTATAAATTGAATTGAAACTACGTGAACGTACGTGAGTGTGTATAGTCCTTTGAAGTTAATGTTATTTATAAATGTAATCATTATTATTGTAATCAATTAGAAACTGTGGTTTAACTATGGTAGACCAATATTTTTATCGGATATTATACATTGAAACTAAAAAATAAGTAAGTAATTATACTTACTTATTTCCAGTCGCAGTCGAAGGTCAAAGGTAAAGAGGATTCGCATATTTCATTGAAAAGATCAAATGTTATCATTAATACATATAAATGTAGGATAAAAAAGGAAAATGACGGATTTTATTATTAGATAAACGCACATTACTATCTACGTGTCGTAGTGAATTTATTTTTAGGAGCGTTCGTACTAAATTTTAATACAGTACTTACTTAAAAAGGTACTGACCGACTGAATGACATATTCATTATATCGCACAGTTCCAACTAGGATCTGTCCAATTTGCGTAATTCTTTTACTATTTTTAATATTAGTATATATTCTTATACAATACGCAAATAGACTACATAGTATGACGTGCCACTCACACACAGAGTAGTAATTAACTTCGCACGTAAAGGACAGCTCGGTAGGACTTTAATCACAATGAAGAATGATTTACAACTTGCACATTCTGCAATAAGTGACACCGTGATGAATAGATGTCTTGTCAGCAGCAACCTGTCGCTTGGAATGAACGTTGTACCAAGAATTGCTGCAATTATCCACAGTTGAGGGTACTCTCGTGCAACTTGGAAAACTGTTTTGAAACTATCGGTTATGAAGTCTTATAAAAATCCGCCTAAATGACAGATCTATCGAATATTATGAAGTCTTATATAGGACGTCTCATAAAATTCATAGTTTTTCACATCCTTATACTGATTTACACCCCATTGCTGAGAAGTGCAACTTGTGTTTCACGATGCAATAATAAAAATAGAAGGTGATGGGTGCAGGTCTAGAATTACTTCAATCTATTAAATATTATGTAGGCTCTCTGATACAATAATTTTGAACATTGCTGCTAATTTGCTTCACACTGCTCATAGGATCTGAACCCGAAACCTCTAAACGCCGTGATGTTTTAATGAGAATAGAAAAATTCGGCTCACATATTTTTCAACAGAATTAATTTCTTCAGAACTTATTCTTTTAAATATTATGAGGCCTCGCGGGCCAACCAAATTTTTTTCATGTGTAATCAACCCAAGACAGGATCGAAGTTCTTTCTTAGGTCAACTACAAATGCGTGGCTACCCCTGATGACTAAGCTGGTACACCTCGGTTAAGTATCTCTCCCACATTGTCAGTACTGAATTGCATGAAAACTGAAAAAGTATTGTTAACGATTATACGCTTCATATAACATACAAATAGGCATTAGTGGCCACGTTCAATATAATATCGACGCTGAAACGTAATAGTTGTATCTTGTACAATGTAAATTTACAGTAGAGCTAATAAATAAATAAAAATCTGTAACTACTGTATGAAGTGCCGTGATTAAAGTACTCGTGAAGCCAATATTTAAACTTTCTCATATTTAACTTATAAATTATTCCCAGTATTCAATTAGGAAAAGGCCTCTACCCTTGCGCAAAAGTCCGACAATTTTAAAGTAAAATGGTGCCTGAAATATCTAAATCGGCATTTCTGGAGCATAAAAACAAAGAGTTCATTAAAATTTTTACTGTTTCCCGAGTTAATTTGGCGTACAAATTAAGTCGGTAAAAATTTACTAGCGGTTTTTAAATGAGTATTAACATTAAATTACGTTTTGAAAGTTCTTTGAATACGATATAATGTTTATCCTTCTGTCTTTTTGTCAATAATTCTGTTGCCTTTTATGAAGATCATATAAAAATACTAGAAACCATAACATGGTAATTTTGTTTAAACCGCTTATTTATGAATCTCTATTGCTATGAAAGCGAAATGAAACTTTTCATGGAAAAACTTCATGGTGTCACGAAAATATGAGGATCTCACTAGACTTACACACATATGTACATATTTTGTACCTTGAAGGTCTATACACACTGGACTTGAATTCGTTGTATAACATCAGAAACCTACAACACAAATAAATATTGTTAGTTAAATGTTTGGAATGCATTCCTGAAGCAGTTTTACTTAAATATAACTTTATACCTTCGCAGTTACATACAATAATACATGAATATAAAGTGGCAGACATGAACGCGAGGCTTTACATCAGTTTCCAGATCTACAAACCCTTTTAAACCAAAACGTAATTATGTAAACATAGTGTCATTATAGATACATATACCCTAAAAGTTCATCTAAATCCATACAAACCATATATTATATAATACGTATACCATCAAATACATTAAAATATATAAAAATATAGTTCAACTTATACCTAAATCTTCGAACGCTAGTGCGCATTGACCTCAACCAAGTGGATTTACGGACTGCAGAGTTCTGAGCCGGAGATAGTTTATTCATGATGTAGAAGCGTACTTACAGAACTTAAGTCTGGCTAAGATTTAAGGGTGTGGGTTGAGAGGATCTTGGGTATTGGCGCTTTATAATAAGCACAGAATATTTGCTACTTTTTTATGATTTTGAGGTAGCGAACGAGCATGCAGACCACCTGATGGTAAGTGATCACTGCCGACCATGGACATCTGTTGTCAACCTAAGACAGGATTGAAGTTTCTTTCTGAGGACAACTACAAATGCGTTGCTACCCCTGAGGACTAAGTTAGAACGCCTCGATTAACCATGTGCCCCTGACCACCACCTGATGATATCGTCGTATGAGTGTATGTTCTT